>SCLG01001151.1:0-29019 GCA_004367875.1 Oikopleura albicans
ACAATTTAAACTACAAATAAACATAGTGAGTAATTTTTAAAGTTCTCAAAAATCAGTAACAGTTCAAAATCATGAATTATGAGGCGCGCCCTTTAGTTAAGAGTCGGTTCCTATATTTTATAGTTTTGTGCGAGTAAATTACGCACTATAGGGTCGTTAACTAAGACTTTGTTAACAGCTCAACAGAAAAATAAACAAGCTGAGGAATTTTTAAAGTGGTCAAAAAATAGTTACACTTAAGAATCATCATTTTTGAGTCGCGTTTTTTGATGCGTTTTAATGCGTGTGGTTGAACACGGTCAATATTGAGAGTTAGTAAAAATTAATTAAGGAAATTTATTAAACTCATTTGAAGAAGTCGATTTTTGTTAAAATATAACTTACCTTTTCCAATGACAAATCCTGGCTCAGTTCGGAGAAAATCGATGTCATTTATGGTGCTGGGTTCTTGAAAGACTTGGCTGTCAAACATTTTTTCGGCATGCATAAGTCTCGGTAAAAGTTCTTTTGCCAAACTTAATTTGTACGTGTGAGCAAGCTCGCTGAGGGTAAGAACTGACACTTTAAGATTTTTGACAAAAAGTTTTGTTAAGTAATTTGTATAATAGATAATTAAAATTAGTCAATTGTTGCATTTAATTTGACAAGCAAGATTGGACAATTATATTGAAATTTCGATTAATATCTACAAGCCAATTACAAGTTAATAAAAAATGAAAGAAAGTTTAAGAACATTAGCGTTTTAGAATTTATTGTCAAAAATTCCTTGAGATGCACCATGAAAAAATGCATTATCTAAGTTCGGGTGTTGTCGAAACGGATTCGCAATGCCATCGAATTCGGAATGGTGCAATCGAAATACATTTGGACCAGAGTAAAAACCTGGACCACTTCCAACTGCCCATGAGAATCGAATCATGCAATATGTTTTGCATTTACTCAATCCAATGATTCGGACATTTGTTTTTGCAATACTAAAAGCCATTTAATTATCAATAAGTAAATTAATAGCTTATCAATAGGTAAACTTTGTCATTTCAACACTTTCGCAAACGACTAAATTGCAATCAATTAAAACTGTAATCAAGTTTGTTAGATAAACTTGTAACTTAAACAAAATTAAAAAAATTCGTTTTATCCTTAATAATAACGTTACTCAAAAAAATTTTGTTGTATTAGTTTTTGATTCCTTGTTTCACAGGTCAGTGTGCTGGTTTAATGCTTTTTTTTTTTGTTCAAATCATTATCTTTTAATCACCAAATTATTGCAAAAAATTGTTAGAGTACGCACCACTGATAAAATCATTTCAAGTAGCCATTATTATTGTTTAATGGTAACGATTAATGCATATTTAAGTGTTATCTTACCGTTCGTATAATGCAGTTGAAGCGAAGCCAAGCATTTGGTTGGCAGTAATTTTAATATCCGACAACGGGATATAAGAACCGAGTTCTCTTATGTTGTAGGCCAAACAAAGGGCAAATTGTTCTACAAGAACGCCCCCATTGAAATCTGCATTGCTGCAAACGGCGTTGTTTTTCCAATTTATCTCTGCGTTTTTTGCTCGCCAAAGTTCGATTGTGTTGTTTGAATAGTGTCGCGTTATCTCTTGTAACTTTTTCTCTAGCTCGTTAAAATAAAACTATTTAATTTATAGAAATCAATTTGTTCTTATGCTCAAACCATTGCGTTATCAGGACCGTTTGTTAGTATGAAGTCTTTGATTTGTTGATCCAACTGCGTTTCAGATATTAAACGCCTGATCGGATAATCAGAAAAATAAAAATCATAAATTGCGGCGTTAGGGTCAACAATTAAAGTCATTTCAGAAAAATGAAAACAAAAAATGTAGTTAAAAATGAGTAAAAAAGTTATGAAAATCAAAAATGTAGTTAGAAAACAAATGAAAGTAAAAATTAGAAGGTATAACATCGTCATACTTAACACTCCGCTAGAGGGCAAAATGTATATAAAAGAACGCTACTTTTGAAAAAAAGTATTATGAAAGCGTTTTCTTTTGAAGGTATAGAAGACAAGGTTTTGGCGGCAATATACGTTTGTCAAAAAACAAAGTATGTTTTATCTCACGCTAAAATCAGAGTACACGCAAAGCGTTTCAAAAGAGAGTCAATGGGCATTATTGGCTATTATACCCAACAATTGAATAATCTCCCATTTATCAACGAAGTATTGGAGCAAATTGAAACACTTATTCAGGCGTCTATTTTNGTTGTTTTTCCAATTTATCTCTGCGTTTTTTGCTCGCCAAAGTTCGATTGTGTTGTTTGAATAGTGTCGCGTTATCTCTTGTAACTTTTTCTCAAGGTCGTTAAAATAAAACTATTTAATTTATAGAAATCAATTCTTTTGCTCAAACCATTGCGTTATCAGGTCCGTTTGTTAGTATGAAGTCTTTGATTTGTTGATCTAACTGTGTATCAGAAATCAAACGCCTAATCGGATAATCAGAAAAATAAAAATCATAAATTGCGGCGTTTGGGTCAACAATTAAAGTCATTTCAAAAAAATGAAAACAAAAAATCCAATGAAAAATAAGTAAAATCAAAGTTATGAAAATCCAAAATGTAGTTAGAATACAAATGAAAGTAAAAATGAGAAGGTTTAACATAGCCATACTTAACACTCCGCTAGAGGGCAAAATGTATATAAAAGAACGCTACTTTGGAAAAAAGTATTATGAAAGCGTTTTCTTTTGAAGGTATCGAAGACAAGGTTTTGGCGGCAATATACGTTTGCCAAAAAACAAAGTATGTTTTATCTTACGCTAAAATCAGAGTACACGCGAAACGTTTCAAAAAAGAATCAATGGGCATTATTGGCTACTATACTCAACAATTGAATTATCTCCCATTAAACAATGAAATTTTGGAGCAAATCGAAACACTTATTCAAGCGTCAATTTTTATCTATTCAGACACCGAATTAGTTCGGCGGTCTTCAAACAAATTTGATAAACAGTTGAATTTCTTAACTTCTTCTGAATCTTTTCAGGATATTTCCCTTATATTCAGCTTTCAAACAAATCAAAGAAAATCTAAAGTTGGCATTAAAAAGCAAACAATTTTTCAAGCAATCGGCGATGTATTAAATAAAGATTTTCGCGATTTAGAATATGTTTATTCGAAGCGCTATTCATCTGAAATAGATCTCGAGAACCCTCGCAAGTTCAAAGATTTGTGGGGTATTGGTTTTAATGTCAGTCTAAGCAAGGGTTCTTTTATTCATCGAACTAAGTCCAAAATAACAATAAATCTGTTAGTAAGCACACCAGTTATTACATTTAATGATATTTTGTCAGTCGGTGATAAACCTTTTGATACCAAGTGTCAAAAGTCTAAAAAATGTCAATACAGAGATGAAAAACATATGAAACGACATGAAGAAATTTGCACTAGTACAACAAAAATGCAATATAAACATGTGTCAATTAAAAAAGAGTTGCCAATTTACCAGACATTAGTTAATGAACAATACTTTGAAAATAAAAAGGAAACTTTGGAAACCAAATTTATTTTTCTTAGTTTGTTTACATGTATTAATCCAGAGAATGAGGTGTTGTACGTTCGAAATGTTTCAGCTTATTCCAATATTGATAACAAACATGACAGTTTTTGTTCAGAGAATTGGATTCACAAGCTCAATACCTATTTGGTATCACAGTTTGCTTTATTGAATGATTATTTTTTAAATAAATTCAATCAAAAAACACAATCATATATAAATTATTTGAAAAATGAAAAAATTAACCGTTTTCTGTTGAATCAACAGAATAGTGATGCTGCGAATATAAAAAAATATTTTTTAAGGAGAATTAAACTTAAAATTTTTGTTACGGAATTAAATGTTTTAGTCGACGCTCTAGACGTCCTTCAATCTACATTTAATTGTCAATTCAAACTTATTAAGAAGGGTAATTCAATTTTGTCTATCGATAGTGATAAAATATCATTTTATTCTTTTTGGTCTTTTTTGTTGGGTAGAGATAACCTTTCAAATATTGCTATGACATGGTTGAATAGAACGGTAGATTCGTTACCCCACACATGTGTCATTGCACCAAACGTAAAAGTAGACACATTTCCAAATGTCAAAGATCATACAGAGTATGAAGTTCGAGATCAAAACACAAAACGGTTTGATAGAAAAAATATTGATATTGATCAGTACTTTGCAACATTGAATGCAGGACAAATCACTATTTATCATGAAATCACAAGTTCAATGATTAGTCATTTTTTCGAACTATTTGACGTTGATCTTTTTGACCATAAAACAATATCGGGAATTTCGTATAATGCTCTAATGCGTATGTATAATGACAAATGCATCCCATTGCACACACTGTCAGATCAATATGCGTTTTACGCAGATGAAATTCGAGATTATTGTCATGGAGGTCTTAATTTTGTTTTGAAAAAACACCTCACATGTGGAGACGGATATTCTAGTGCTGCTTCGTTTACGCCTAATGGCGAACGAATCAATGAAATTGTTTGTTACGATATAAACTCACAATACGTCACTACATTTTTAAATGACATGCCGTGTGGAATTCCAATCATATTCGAAAAACAAGGATCACATTTTGAACGTAAGATCACTATTAAACCAGACAATTTTTCTGTTGAATCGCTTATTTGGTTAGAGTATGAAGAACAAAAGTTCAATGCAACGCATGGAACAGATATTAAAATTCAACACGCCATGAATTTGGGGGAATATAAGGTTTATGGAAAAAAGGTGGATGGGTTCTGTGAATATAATGATACAAAGTTTTTTTGGGAATTTTTTGGTTGTAAATTTCATCCTTGTCCTTTTTGTACGGATAATTTGACAAATGATCAATTACAAGATCAATTGTTAGGGCTCCAGGAAGATGACAATCGGATTGAGTTTTTGCAACAAATTGGTGTCGTTAAGGTTATAAGGGAGTGTCAATGGCGACATTTAAAACGAAAATACAATTATACACCAAAAGCGTTATTTTTGAAACCAAAATTGACAGTTCAGGAACTTCTTGGTGACAACTTTTTCGGTTTTGTTAAATGCACTCTACAAGTTTCTGAGGAACTCAAAGAAAAATATCATTGGTTGAATTTGCCTTTATTATTTGAGCGCCAAAATCAAGGAGCTAAATCAACGGTTGTACCGACAACTACTTGCTCTATTTTAATTTACACGCCTTTTTTGAAATGGTACATGTCTATTGGCGTTAAATTTACTAGTGTTGAATACGGTATTTTGTACCAGCGCGGTAAACCATTCAGAGATTTTGCTGTTAAAATGGAAAATTTGAGACAGAATGCCTTTAATTGCAAAGATGACAGTCGTTCTGCTATTGCAAAAGTTATGGGTAATACGGCCATAGGTAGATTAGGATTTCGTCACGATAAAAGTACAAAAGTAGAAATTGTACAAGGCCCAATTAAAAGTTATAAACAAGCTAAAATTATCAACAGTGTTTCATTGGATAATGGATCAAGTCTAATTAATACAAAATTCAGGTCTAAAACAATATCATCGTTAACTCACGTCTATTTAGCGGTACTTCAACTTTCAAAAATGGATCTGTTTCAAAAAATTTTAGGATTAGCTAATGTTGTTAGACCAGGATCATTTTCTTTAGCCTATATTAACACGGATTCTATTACGTTTGGTTATCATAATAACGGAACAGGTTTAAACAGTTTATCCAACTCTTCAAATTGGTTTAATTTTTACAACAATAATTTTGTTACCAAAAAAGAGAACAGTAAAAAATTAGGCCTCCTAAAATTAGAAACAAAAGTTAACGGAGAATTTTTAATTAATGGTATAAAACAATATCTTTTAAAAGATAAAGACACCCATAAACAAATAGTTTGTGGTGTTAAGAAAAACACACCACTTACTCGTGACGATTTTAGCAACGCTGTATATAAAAGCGAACCAACTACTGTTGAGCAGACGCGTTTGATAATTCAAGCTGAAAACATTATCGTTGAGTCCCAAATTTTACCAGTTTTAGCTAGGCCTTATTCAAAAGGCGAGGTAGCAGAAAACAAAGTTGACGTATATCATGAATGAAAAGTTTAACAGTGCTTTACCTGAAATTAAACAATATATTGAAAAATTGAATATCGAAGACGAACGTTTAATCGAATCACTGATTAAAGAATACGACGGAAAACTCTCGCGTCGTTTGTGTAAAAATGCAATTTATACATCAGTCAAAAACCAAACCAACATTAGAATTTCTTTGATAAATTCACAGAATCTAGTGGAAAGATTTGGCACAATTATAGAATTGCTACACTTGCCTTATAAAATAAGAATCGATTTTTGCTATTCATGTCAAACTCGTGATTTGTCTACTTATATTTATCACCCTTCTAGAAATTCAACTATAAATGAAATCTTTGCACTGGAAGATAAGCAAGATATTGATAATTTGTTTGAAGACTTGGGTTGGATATACTTACCATCAAAAGATTATGAACGAAATGACACTGTTTTAATAGATACCATTATTGATTGTCACGACGATTTGTTTAACTTTTTTTCGTTTTCGAAATTTGCTTTTAATTCCATTATATATATGGAATTGTATATCAATTTTGATAAGTCTAACTGGACTAATTGGGCAGGTCACAAATAGAAATGTACGATCACTACCGTAACGAAGATCAAGACAATGAAGTATTTTGCCAGATGAGAAAGTTTATTGTCTTGCGTGGATGTTTACAAGATCTCAAGTCATACGATTTAGTGTTGGAATCTTATTTTGCTTTTTTTGTTTCTAATGAAACAAAAATAAAGTCATTTGAATACGAATTGCGAAAACTGATTAATACAATTACAATTGATCTGTCGTTACCATATTCGAACCGAAGTCAGTACGATGATATTTTCGAAGTTCTTGAAGAATTAATCGAAGAATTTAGCGAACAAATTGATCAACCATTCAAGATTTTTTATTTGGATGATATATTTGATTTATTTCTTAACATTATCGAATTTATTTGGCGGGATGCATTGTTTAAAGAAACGATTGATAAATTCTACAATTTACTCATCAAGATTAATAATTACTTTGTTCACTTTCTGTCAAATTAAGCATTAAATCGATTACACAGAAGAATGACTTAGTATAGAACAAATACTATCAACTTAATTTCAAATCAAAAAATGGTACCAAAAAGAATTGAAACACACTCCATTTAGAAAACAAAGCTACACAAAACCTTTTATTGTCATTCCGTTTCTGTTATAATATTTCCGTTTTATGAATAAAAAATTTAAACTAAAAAAAAACTTCGTTTTTCTCCATAAAATGATTTTTGAAGTGTTTTGATGTATTCAACGCTTCGAAAAATCACCATGAACATATTCACAATAAAAAAACGTTACTATATAACACTATTGAAAGAGGTTCCTTTGAACTCACGAAAACATGTTTTACTAAACATTTTAATGCGTTTTACGCGCGCTCAACACAAAATTGCGCCTAAAATTACAATATGTGGTGGTACGCCATATAAGGTCATGCATGCACAATTAAAACATAGGTACGAGATAAACGGTACGACTAAAAGGACCAATATATACACTACTCATAGCCTATGGCATATGTTACAAAAATGGCATATGTGTATAAAAATAACGTCCGTTATCTGGTAATCACTTTTTTTGACTAAAAAAGCATCCGTCATGGGACAAGCGTCCGTTATGTGAGCGTCCGTTATGGAGTTAGGGACTGAACACATTTGGTTGAAGATAAGTGGTTTAGTGATTTTCCTTTTAACCCTCTTCCACTCATTAAAATGTCCCGTTTACAATCTCTAGCTCCAACATTCGAAGCCGTCATCACATGGAAAATCTTTACACATGTCCGTTGTAGGCGGTAGTGTGGTCGGCCAGTCGCACCAAAAACTACCATCTGTATTGTGACAAATAAATTCACAGTTATGACTCCCCGTTTCGCATTCGTCAANTAGGCCACCAGGGCCCCTAGAGCGCTGTTTGAAATATCCAACCTATGCAAAAAAAAAAAAATAAATAAATACCGCCAATGGAATTTTCTCGAAAAGTTGAGGGGGGTCAGCAATACGGGGCCTCCTTATGCCTTAAATCGACGAAAAACCAAGTCGTGTGCATATATGCACACACTCCCCCCTGCGAGTTAAGCTAGTGATTATAAAAAAAATAATAATACGGCGCATGTTTATGTATAAATACAGGATTTTTTGTAGGATTTTTTTCTGGTAAGGTTAAGGCGCAAAATATTTTTGTAAACTGATTTCACAGTTTTAGGACCTAAAATTTAGGCCAAGCATTCAGGTCCCTAATATGGGACTAAATATTCGACCTAGGGTGGTCATCTGGGATTCGAGAAATCGGGTCAAAATCCCAGCTGACCACTCTGACAATAGCCAACAGATTGCTCCAAATCGTATTACCACAAAAAAACTCTTAATTTTTGAAAGCAAAAAAAAATGCTTTCGCCTACGTGATAACCCATTATTTTACGAAAGTTAACTTATCTTATCAACGATTAAGCAGTTTTATTGTTAACCCGAAACTGATTTGGCAGTGTATCTGAACTGTTCATGGCATAAGTTACTCTCAAAAAGTAGTTTAATATGTTGTGCTAGAAATAATTCCATGCCGCGGAAATTTTGTTAACTGAATAGAAAGTCTTCGTTAACATAATCGGTTTAATGACTCATTATGACTTAATATGTAACCATGTTATTAGTGATAACTTATTATTAATGAAAACTAAAAATAACATTAGAAAAAAATCTAAAAAAGGGATCTATATCTTGTACGTATACTTGTACATATTGATTTTATTGATCGAAAGTTTGACCATCAGGGCCCCTAAAGAGCTGTTTGAAACTGTCAAACTACAAAAAACGTCTTTCCCGTTCCCGTAAAGTGTAGGTGATATAGAGAGGGCGCCAATTAAGGGTACATCAAGTAAGACTAGAAAGCCAAGTAACCGTAGCTACGCGTAGGTGGGCGCTAAGTAACGATAAGGAAAAACGAGTATAGGTTGGTTTCAAAAAACCTACTCTTACTTGGCGCTTCTATGTACATCTATATGTTCCACAAGCAGTGTTGGAAAAGTTGGCCAACGTTCCAAATTTTCCCAACGCGTAACGCTTCAAATGTTCCCAACGATCTCTAACGCACAACGCACCCAACGCGTTGGGAAAAAATTGCCCAACGCTTAACGTTCCCAACGTCTTGGTTGGGCGTTGGACGTTGGCCAACGCATGCCAACGCCCAACGTTTTCAATTTTGAATTGCAGTACGTAAGCAGAGTAGGTAATAAATTTTTCCCGAAAAAAACTGTCAGATATTATCACGAAAGAGAAAAAAAACTGTCCAATAACTACGCAGGTGGTGTCAGAGCATTATCAGAATACGATTGGTTAATGTACTTTCATAACATAAACCGCAGATTGATACAGTTTTCCTTATGTGGAACAAGGAGTTAAATCTAGCATTAGTGAATTACATCAATTTCACGTGTTCTCACCAAAAAACTAGTCGCGTAATCATTTGTTAACTTTCGTGCACAAACTTTGAACTTGTTATTCAAGGTAAGCCACTTCAAAAGCCGAATTCCTATTTGATGAGTTGGATATTGAAAGACAGAAAAAAACGTTTTTAGCCCGACGCGATAAACTTTATAAAAAATCGAATTCAAGTGGATCCAATCAGCATCTACATTGGCTATTCGCGAAAACTATTGTTTTTTGAAGATAGGGTCAAACGTTATCATACGAAGCAACTTATTTGCACTTTTTCCAGGTTAAAGCTATACAATACTGATAGATATCTGTAGAGTTTTTAGTGAACGATTTACTTGAGCTAACACCACATATAGCCTACAGTCCTTATTTCCAAAATGAACGTTTTTGGTTCTCGAACACAGCGTCCGTATTGGGGTGAATTGTCGTAAAGTGTCCGTTTTCGACTAAAAGGGGAGCGCCTAGTAGAATCACGCCAAGTAGGAGTCGGAACACTAAGTAGGGGTAGGTGGGCGCCGAGTAAGGGTAGGTTTCATTTCGCGAAAAAATTTCGTTACCAAGTAAGGGTCCGCCAAATTAACGTGTATAATAATCAGACAAAATTGGTATAAGTGACAAAGCTAAGTAAGGGTAGGGGCGCCAAGTAAGGGTAGATTTCGAAAAACCCTTTTTTACAAAAAAGCGTCCCCATTGAGAGTAAGGACTGTATATGATATAGGTTGATACAACATGAAACTTTGAAAAAAACTGTCGCGTTAGCGTTTATCTGCGATTAAAAACGCGTGTAGTAGAACATGTTTACTAGAAAAGTATTGCGTTTGCCAATATTCAATAAAAAATGGCTCGATAACAGAAGGTCGTGAAATTATGTCGCGTTAACGCACTGCCAAAGTCGCAAAAAACGATTTTTTGTTTCTAGTTTTTGTTTTATTCGGTTTACTTAGGTGATTAGGTACCTTAGACCTCCATGCAACGCCCGTTGGTTAAACTTATCAAAAATAGTATTTTAAAAATGTCATAATATTTTGAACGGTCACACCTGCTATTTTGACCTCAAATCTTTCCCCAGAAACACATTTATCACATAGAACAATTTAATCGGAGATTTTACCAGAAAATGTGATTTACTTAAATGTGGTATACTTAAACGCAACCCCCAAAATTGACCTGTATTTATCGAAAGCAGCCGAAATGTATATTAAATATTTTTTTGAACATTTCATTTGCGGTTAGCGCTGGAATTTATTTTTTATGTTGACATGAATTGTTACATATTTTTTAAATTCACGTTTTGTTTTAAATCCTGGATTTATTTACTGTCTTGTTTTGAACCTTGTGCCTTAACTCCTAAGGAGCAGCTTTTATGTGCGGCATCAAATATCTCTTTATGGAAAAAAGTTGCCGATGTACTAAATTTTCTCACCACATAGTCTCGTTAAAACCCAACTTTTCTCTAAAACAACGCCACTTATCAGTTATGTTAACGTGTTGGGAGTGTTGGGCGTTGGGAAAAGTTCAAGCCTTGGCCAACGCTTGCGTTGGGCGTTGGGAAAAATCCGCATTGGCCAACGTTGGCGTTGGGCCTGGATGAAGTTTGGAGCGTTGGCCAACTTTTACAACACTGATGTTAACAAACTAGGGTTATCGTTTCATCAAAGAGTGTACATCTGTTTAATACATAGCGTAACACTTCAAATCATCTCATAATTGAAACTGTTACGATATGGCCCGTATCATGGGTAATTTCTTTCAGCTTGGGGTCTTTTTGGACCTTTTCTCCTTCCTTATGCCAAAAACTGTTACGATATGAGAGTCAAGTGTTACGCTATTAGAGTCAAATGCTTTCAAGGTTTTAAACTTTCAGGATCTTGGCATGTTGTTCACAGTCTATTTTGAATTATTTTTTGTTTTATTTATTTAACTTCCTAAGGTATTAACTTGTTGGAATGTGCGGTATATACCGTACCACGTGCAATCTAACCATTTGGAGATTACTGTGTTTGAATAGAAATTTACTAGGAAGTTAACGTACTGCAAAATCCGCAAGATCTCCCTCCGACAGCAATTGAAAGAAAAAAAAAACGCAAAAAGGAAAACATCCGGAGTGCACGTCATAATCGCCGAAAAAAGTTGTATTCCATGTTTTGAGCTTTAGTTAATAGAACCTGTCTGTTTTCTATTTTGTGCAACACTTAGCGGTTAAATTTTAAACCAAAAAATGTCATCTTTTTATACATACGTTTCTTTGCCGCCATTGGAGACGTTTTTATTATTTTAAAAACATGGTTTTAACGAGAGATGTAAAAGTTATGTTCTCATTTCCAGAACAGAACGCTCGTTCTTTTTTGTGATGCTTCTCCAACTTTCGTGTGATGGCAATAGAACGCTTCGTTCTGTTATGATCATGTGATTGAATTATTTTTTCGTTCTGACGTTCATGACCGTTCAAACGCGTTCTGAAGCGTTTGTGTGATGAAAAAATGTACAAAACGCATTTTGAACGCATTTTTGAATTGAACGACAAAACGTTCTAAATGGCCGCTCTGTCTTGTGATGGAAAAATGGCCCAGAACGGTGTTTTTGCGTTCTCTTGATAATCAGAAAGCACGCATTTTGATTGATTTCACAAAAAAGTCACTGACTAAGGATGTTATTAAGGTAAGATACTGTAGCGTGAACAACATCTGTACTTTATGTTTTTATCAAACTATTTTGCGGTAAAAGTATGGCCGTATGTATTATCTTCCCAAGTGGGTCGGAGACTAGAAATAAGTCAATATTTCAACTTTTCCGTGTTCAATTAAGAAGATAAATAACATAAAGTGGTCTAACTAAATGATCAAGAGTCTTTTTCGTTTGTTTTATCCTTTTATTTGTACATTGGTTTGCTTCGGAGGGTTGTACGCGAATTTTGCGGTGAACAAAATAAAAGGAGATGAAATTGCTACTTGCCGTTTTTCGTTGCTAGGTTACGCGGATGACCTTTTATATCCCAGGAAGAACGTGATGGTCTTGCACGGACAATATCGGGTTCGGGCAGGCGCGGACAACTGATTTGTCCACGAAACCAAGGCTCGGCACAATTGGTTCTTTTTTTTTGCGATGCTCGGCTCGGCTTTTGAGCTTGGAAATTTTTCTTGGCTCGGCTGGCTCTAACTCGAATTTTTTTTGGCTTGGCTCGGCTCGCTGCTGATCGAGCCAAAGCGAGCCAATTGTGCCGAGCCCTGCACAAAACAAAGTAAGAGAAATAAAAAAAGAGAACTACGGACAACCAATTTATCGTCGGCACAACTTAACGGTCTCGTGAGGACAATTGTTTTTGGTATACTCAAAAGAATTAAAAAACGTGGTATAAAGGATCGAAAAATATGGTAGAATAAAATATATTCTATCAGACTTGATTGTATATTTTTACATTTTTGGTAGTAAACGGAACTTTATTACTCAGCTATGACGCTTGCCAGTATTATCAAGACTGGCGGTTATATGTGTTGAAACGGAATTTTTTTTTCGACGGAAAAGCTAATGTTTGGAGTGGCCGGTCAAAATACACGATTAATAAATTATCACGCCCTTTTTTTCATGTTGGCGTCATTAAATTAGGCTGGTCAACGTTGTCTAAGCCAGCCATAATCACATTGAGGACCATAAATCGCCCGATGTGTCCGTGATAATGCGGCCGCTTTTCGCGCGACCAAAAAACCCATTTTTTTGAACATTTAATTGAAATTAATCCCACAAACGAACATGACCACACGGTTGCACGAAACAATGACAAAACAACACTTTTTGGAAGTGGTCATGTATAGAAATTCTGATTATTATTAATCGCCATTTTTGAAACACTGGCATATTTTAATATGGGAATTTTCAAAGAACGCCATTTTTGCTGATTTTCTAAATATTTGAAAGATTGTGGCGATGCTTGAAATATTTAAATTTGCATATTAGAAACAAAAAATTATAATTAAAAAAATTAATTTGTACTAAAAAAGCCAAAGAAAATCGCTTAACAGGTAGCACAGTATTTTTATAATTAAAATGACTTTTAAAGTTAAATAATTAATAATTAAAAATTTTGAATTATTAGCCCCGTAATAAATTCTAACCTATATGGGAACACAGAACCTTTAAACACCTGGTAACCAGTGTTGGAAAAGTTGACGAACGCTCCAAATTTTAGCAACGTCCAATACAAGCGTTGGCCATCGCTCAAATCTTCCAACCGCCCAACCCAAGCGTTGGCCAACACTCCAAGATTTCCCAATGGTCAACGCTTCCAACACTGCTGGTAAAACAATAAGGTCTATTGAGAACTTGGCCGGTGAATCCCAAAGTACCAAAAAAAAAATCGATTCACCGCGGCTGCTTTTAACGAGCATAATACCAGTATAATTTAATTCGAACATCTGTATAGCAATTCATGAGCTGTTTTCAGTGAAAACTTTTCACCCGCTTTACGTGGCTGTTTTGTCACTGTCTTAATACTTTTTTTAGTACTTTTAGCCAACGCCAGCGAAGTGTTTTTCCCCAAAAGTGGTACTTATGTTGTTCATTCAACTCAAAAGCCTATTGCAAGGGCTGCAAAACGTATGTCTTTCTTTCTAATATACAAAAAAAAAAATGAAGAACAAGTCAATGTTTTAGTTTTCGTCATGTCGCAAGTTCACGGCGCGTGTGACGTATATTGTAATAATTCTGTTGTACCAAACAAAGTCAATGTGTTTTGGCGATAGTAAAGTTCTCCGAGCCTTATGACATAAACTACACAGACACATCTAAACAGATTCTAAAAAAAGTTTGACGAATATTTTTTGTTAAGATAATTTTATAAAGGGGTGTCTTGTTAAGATAATTGAATTAAGGGGTGTTTTGTAAGATTTATAAACTTTTTTTCTGGGTAATATCTGGGGTGTTTTTCAGAAGTAAGTTGAAATTTTTCGTGTTTTTTCGAAATCGAAAAATTTTCGGGTAATTTTGGAAAAAGAAATTTCGATTCTATACTCGTCTGTATAAAACTATTTCAAAATAATACTTGATCTGAAAAAGTCCGACTTTTTTTCAAATTTTGCCCATTATTACCATTTATCGTAACAACTGTTTTGTTCGAAAAGTGTTAAGATAATTGGCTGGAGCGTTTGGTAAGATAATTGGAAATCGCCATATGTTTCGGGTCAAAAAGTGTTAAGAATTTTAATTTAAGATAACCCAACTATTAAGATAAGTGGTGTCAACATAACTGGGGAGGGGTGTACTTTTTCATCATCTTGATCCTGCTTACGTAGCTGAATATCTATTAAATGAATCAATTCGTTAGATGAAATAAGGCTGATATCATAAACGTGCGAGGGGTTCAAACTTTAACTCTTTCGATTTAACGAAAAGGACAAACAAATTTATATTTTATCTGTTCGGATTATTTTCTAACGAGGTACCTCGGTGATATCATTTCGCTCAATACGCCAGGTCATAGATGTCATCGTACTTTTGTTGTTCGTCGCACTAATTTTTGATTTTATTGATTATTTTCAATATGGGCACACAACACCCAATTTTGATGTTGATTGTGAAATTAAGTTATATTTCCTGCGCCAAATTATGGCCACCAATCATATTTCACATTCGTACTTTTATGTGGGTAAATGGTTTCCATCTTGTCTGTCTACACCCTACGCCGTTGTTTGTACTATTATATTTGTGCGACACAGTGCTCCTGGAGAACCATAACAGATTTAGGCTTCCAACTTTATGCGCACAACGGCACAGATCTTCTGGTTGAATGGACGAATAGGGAAATACACAACGAATGTACACAACGAATGTACACAACGAACATACCGGGTGAGGTAATATAGATGCTAAGCCGTTTTTTGGTGACTTATATTCGCTCAGCGTACTCGCGAACCAAAAACGGCTTAGCATCTATATTACCTCACCCTGTATTTTCGGGATGCATTTTATCGCATAAAATTAGTTCAAAAAATATGAAAAATTCCATCTAAATAGGCATAATAATTACTCATCAATAATTGGGTCACATAAAAATCGAGGAAAATTCTGAGTCCAAACATGAACTTGAATTCTCAGATTCATGAGAATTACAAACAAGAACATAATGTGTTGCAATTTGCAATATTCTAATATGCCGCTTGGAATTATAGCACATTTTAGTTTACTTTTCTCAACCAATGTAGAACATTTGCCGCACCAATTTCATTACCACGTTCATACGATTTTTTTTATTCTGAGATTTATTTTGGAAAATGAGTTGTCTGAATTATGTTTCCTTTATTCTGAATTCTTTCAAATATGAGTATCAAGAAGGAAGTGTGAATGAAGTGGAATTGAATTGTGCAAAAGTTAGGGTGTCTAAAGTTTAGACTTTAAACTGAATAAGGGAACACCAAATTATTTACTGTACCCAACTAAAAATTAAGAAGGGGACGAAGGCATTGTTAACTCCCAGGGGGAACTGCGTGTATATTTAAGGCAATTGGAGGCCCCGTAGGGCAAAACGTGTATTGCTGACCCCCCCCTCAACTTTTCGAGAGAATTGACGGTGTTTTTTGCGTAGGTTGGAGATTTCAAACAGCTCTCTTGGGGCCCTGGTGGCCCAAATCAATTTCTGAATAGTCAGATCGACGTAGTTTGACGAGCTTTACAACTTGGCTTCACCAGTTGTTTGAATTATTGCGAATGATTGAGAGTTTATTATGTGCGTGTTTATTTACACATATTTCCCCTACGCGTTCCAAAAAACTCCTTCTCCCTGAGAGTTAATAAACAGATACGGAAATCTTGAAAAACATTAAGAAGGGTTGTTGTTGTTTACAAAAAATTGGCTAAACCGCTGGGAGCGCTTCAATTGGTACGCGCGATCTTTTGGTACTGAAGCTTCCTTTTGTACTAAAGCTTATTTTGGTACTCGTCAGCATTGGGTACCAAAAGAAGCTTCAGTACCAAAAGAAGCTTCAGTACCAAAAGAAGCTTCAGTACCAAAAGAAGCTCTAGTACTAAAAGAAATTCAGTACCAAAAGAGCAGTGGTACCAAAAGAACCTTCAGTACCAAAAGAAGCTTCAGTACCAAAAGATCGCGCGTACCAATTGGAGCGCTCCCAAATCGCTATGAAATATATTCGACAACTATGATTACATTTTTTTTGTTTGTTCGGATACAAAAGCTTCAATATAGTTTTTTGGTTGTCAAATGAATCACCAGGGATCACCCACGATTTGAACTTGACAAAAACCGAAAATTTAACCGTCAATTACGTAAAACGTGTTGGTGGTATTGATTTTATTTTATTGATCAACTGTTCCAATTAGACATACGCACAATATTATGGAGCCTTTTTGGGATTGAACCTGAAATATAGACTCAATTTTAACAATTAAAAAAAATGTCTGAAAAAGAGACCTAGTTTTACAATTTTGACAGAAACAAATTGATTGTAGAAACTTTTAAAACATACGCACAAAATTATCTTGGATTTTTGAATTTTGATTAAAAAAAATTGATTAAAATTGACCGAAAAGTGTAGTGTGTTCTTGTCGTTTTTTTTGCGGATATTTTTTTGTGTGAAATATTATTTCAAAAATCAGACAATACAGTTGTGGGGTTTATCCATTAAAAAAAATCTTTCATAAAAAAGGCTTTATTTTAAAAACTTCGAGACGAGTTACCTTTGAAAGTTAAATTTTTGTCAAGTTCAAGATTCTGTTGCTGGTACTACCAGCCTGGTAGGTAACATACTACACATTAACGATCAACTGAAACAATATTTCACCGAATTACTTCTTTCTAATAAAAGGGTCGATTTGAATTTCGCTGCACTTAAATCCTTTATGGCAGGACAAGTTTGTGAACAACGCGTATATCCCATCCCTAAATTAAATTAAATTTAAACATTTTTCGCGTCGAGTTTAGACATCTTGAATGAAAGGCGAAAAAGTGAACGTCCATGAGTACATCTTAGGGACTACATCCAATTTTTTTCGAATGATCATCAAAAAAGCCAAAGAAGTGACGGAGTCGGGTCAACCACTGCAAATAAACTACAAAAATTACGCAGCAAAAACTGTGAAGGTAAGTTTATTTCAATATTTACAATTCTTAAGTCGGTGAAGGAATCCTTTTACCTGGGGACGCCAAGTAAGGGATGCTTTCATGTTTTGAAAAAAATGATTCCTTACAGGGGGTCGCGAAACAAGGGCCCTCAAAACACGGTCCTTTTGCCAAATAGGGATCGTTTTTTTTTGAGAAAAATATAATTGCCTCAAATAAGGGTCGCTAATATTGAAATTTATTCCTACGGATATTTTTCAGTCTTTAAATTTCTGCTTACAAAAATAATTAATTTTAATTGCTAAACTAAAATTTATTTTTGAAATTGATAAAAAACAAACATATTATGCAAAACATCATATTTTTATACAGTAAAAGCAATCAAATCCTCTTGGGTTCGCCAAATAAGAGCCGGGTCGTTATATAAGAATCAGTTTTTTCAAACCGACCCTTATTTGGCTACCTCTCTGTATATGGTGATGCGATCCTTATTTGACGAAACCAAGATTAGCTTGTTGTGTTGTTTGATTTTATAAATTGGAAGATTATAAATAACGGTTTTGAATTTAATAAATTTATTATATGATATAATAATTTAAATCCATAAATAGGTACTAAAAAGGCACAAAGTACACCACCCACCTACGTAAGTTAAGAAAACTTTTGAAAATGGATAAGGAATAAATGTCCTAAATGCCTTTTGGATAACGTTAATTAGTTTAATAATATGTTATTAACGTAATTAGTTTAAGGTGCATTTTAAATAAGGTTTAATTTGGTACAACGTTGAAAAGGCCGCAAATTTTGTGCCATGACCAACATTATTTATTTTCAGGATGTTTTATCGTGAGTTAAAATGCGCCCAGTTCTGATTTTCTTCAGAAGTTAACTCTCAAGGGGAAGGAGTTATTGAGAACCCGTAGCGGGAAAATGTGTGTAAATAAACACGCACTTAAAAAATTCGCAATAATTCAAAAAACTGGCAAAGCCAAGTTGTAGAGCTCGTCAAACTACGTCGATCAGACTATTCAGAAATTGATTTGGGCCACCAGGGCCCCCTAGAGAGCTGTTTGAAATCTCCAACCTACGCAAAAACACCGTAAATCGAATTTTCTCGATAAGTTGAGGGGGGTCAGCAATACCCGTTTTGCCCTACGAGGCCTCCATATGCCTTAAATCAACGAAAAAAACAAGTTGCGTGTCTATATACACGCACTTCGCGCTGGAAGTTAAGACCCATTTTCCAACAATACGTGGTATTTTGCCATAATTTGGTGAAAAAAAACGAGTTCATCCGGTGTGCCAATTGACACAAAAGTGAGTTTGAGCACCTTTAAATTGGGCCACGTTTCGTCAACGGGATGAAAACGGGTTTAAAAATGTGATTTTTTTTCGTATTCCTTTAATGAAATGGTTTATTTTTTGTTACTTTGAACTTGAACGTCATTAAACCACTTATCTTTTTGCTTCTCCGTTTTCGAAAAATATGTTTGAAAATCTTGCACCTTTTTTCAATTAAAATTGTTTATGTTATTTAGTTTATGACGGACAAAATCTATCAGGTGAATACTGAGGATTTTGGAATAAATGCAACAATCCAGTTAATAGAAATCCTCTACGATTCGGGGCTTTTTGGGGAAGATTACCCCTGGCACACCCAAATGATCAAAATGGAGTGTGACGCCCTAAAAGAAAAACTGGCAAATCTGGATCCATCACGGTTAGTTGATGTTATCGTCGGTTTGCACTTTATCCCGATCCAACCGGTGATGGATGTCATCAACTATTGTTTGGAAAAATTAACGGCCGAACAACTAAAATATGGGATGGGTCACATTTATGTGGAAAGTAATTTTTTCGAAGATTTCAGTGAAAATCAATTAGCATTTATTGAAGAAGACGGTTTGGCATCGCGCTTAATTTGCCGGTATTTGGCGAAAAACGGAATACCGGTTAATAGCCGAAATATAGCTCAAGAAATCACCAAAATCTCAAAGTCAATTTCTACGCAGTCCGACGTTCGAAAGAGTACTGTGCAGATTGCAAAAACTGTACAGCCAAAAATTGACGAGCCGAATAATTTGACCAACGAGAGCAAGTTTGTTTTTTGGCGAAAGTTCGAATTTTTGACCAAAACAGAGGGTGCTCAAGGTCCGTCATTGAGCGACTGTTTTGAATGGTACGGAGAAAACTACGACTGGATCAAAAACCGCGCACTGTTTGATGTCCAAGATGGATTCCAACGGTTAACAATTCCGCGGGATGGACGATACAACGTTCGGGCGTTTGGGGCGGGATTGTTCGGAAAGGGAGCAATAATTGGAGGTGAATTCCGACTCTGCCGCGGGACAATATTGGAAGTGGCTGTCGGACAAATAGGCAAATGGAGCAATGATGGATGTGGCGGGACGTTTGTGTACGAGTTAAACCAATCGCGACCGGCTCGTGCACTTATTGTTGCCGGAGGAGCAGGATTGATTGGGGTTGTGAATATAAAGTACCCGTTTGGACAAACCAGATTTAACACTTACACTCCCTGAGGGTTTATCTGCCCGGGCTTTATCTGCCCAAAAAGTCCCGATGGATGGTTTATCTGCCCAGTTTTTTAGGAAAAGTTTTCCAACAATACCGCCCACGCATGAGGGTTTATCTGCCCACTGAGTCATTTTTGGGACCTTCATCGTATAATTTCAAAACCTCTTTCTTTCGTATCAACCGACAAGTGATAAATAAAGTTTTTATTTTTTTCTCATTTGGTAATTTCCGTTTATACAAGAACAAGACACAGTTTATGCACCGAAATTTGATTCAAATCTAGAACGAGCCCGACCGTCGGGTTATCTGCCCAAAAAATATTTCACCAACGTTTTCCGCCTACGCATGCGGGTGTATCTGCCCAATTTCGGCTTATCTGCCCACTTTTCAGATTGTGAAATGGGCAGATAAACCCTCAAGGAGTGTATTACATATTAGCGAATTCAACGATCATCCAAAAATAGTTAATAGGATTATACAAAAACTGAGGAAAATTTCTAACTTTAAATTTGTACGAATTTACGTTATTTTTAATAATTTCACATATATTTTTTATAGGTATAGATTTTACCAGGGATTAATTTAAATTGGATTCCAGGCTACCTGATGACATTATGCCTTTCTTTATTGTACAAACTGTACTGTGTACACATGAACTTGAAAATAAAACTTTCAATCAATTGTAAAAAATATAAGACATTAAGAATAATGAATTAAAATGGAACGTTTCGAAGTCTATTGCGTTAATCATGAAAATACAATACATGTAAATGTGAACTATTTTTTTCTTCTTTTACGTTGTCGGATTTTTTAATTTTAAAGCTTAATTTTATTATTTGATTTTCAACCTTATCTCGGGGAGGGGACGCCAGCATTGATGAATACGCAGAAGGAAATGGAACTTTGCGTGGAAGTGGCCCAGCTCCGACTGGCGGGATTGGAATCGGAAATGGAGTTAATTATCAATTGAAGGGACGGGAAGGGGAAGATGAAGATGATAATGAAACGGAAGGTGGATTTGGCGGCGGTGGAGCGTCGAATTGGAATGGTCATATGTTTATGCTGGTGGCGGATGGATCTGGTGGCGGGTACAGTGGAGGTGTCGACTCTGATGGCGGCAGTTCATTCTGCCTGGATAAGAACGGCACCAAAACAGTTGGGCACGACGGTTACGGAAAATGCATCATCGAATTTATTGAATAAAACATTTATTCTGCTGAAAATCATTGTGTCACTTCAAATAATAAAAATCATTTAATGATTACTAATGATATTAATAGTTATTTTGTCAATTCTTAAAGCTTCAGAATGATCCAATCAAATTCTATTTCGTCGACAATATATATTGTATATTTGACAATTCGTTACAGTCCTCGTCCCCGAAACGCCCAAAAAATTTCTGTGTTCATGATTATTTTGTATTTTGGGTTTTGACTTTAGATATCATTAACAGTATCATTAAAGTACAGTGCTCGTTCCAAATTCATTCCCCACTTAAAACTATCATGAAACGCGTTTAAACGTTGATTTTTAATTATTTGCTCATCTTAAAAAGGGGAGGAATCGAACTGGCGGGCAAAAAAAAAATGAAAAAGCCTCAGTTGATAGATGGTCTCGGGGATTCCAAAAAAGTGTATAAAAATATTTTTGAACTACTGGTTTTCGAGATACCGGTCGGTTTAGTTTTGGTAAAAATATTTTTTTTCCGCTAAATTTGTCCTCAATCGATAGAACACACTACGAGCGACATTTTTTCTCATTACGAGGACGCACGTTTAGTTGCTGGTTTTCGAGATACCGGTCGGTTTAGTTTTTGAGCACAAATCAAAAAAAAACTTACCTCTTTAGGGGACATTGAAAAAAGGTATTGATGAGGACCGCGTTTTATAGTATAAAATACTAGTCAAGTAATAAATTAGGTACAGTTTCTGAAGTTTTAACCTTGGAACACATATTTAAAACAGTTCCCTTAACACATCGGGCTTAACTTGTTCCGCCTCATCGCTCGTTGTGTTCTAACCTCGTTAATTTTATACTATTAGCAAATCGATGGTCTTGAATCGAATAAGCATACTCACGAAAGCTCTCCGACCACCCCTGGACACTTTTTGGTCGATTTGACCACAAAAATGACAAATTCACAAATGGTTAACCGGGTGACGTACAGGGTTCATTTTTTACAAGCTAGTTGCTTTTTTTTGTTGCCTAGTCGATATTAGGTAGATCCATATAAGACTCGGAAGTTGACCATAACATGAGTATGCACTAAGCACCCTAACCAGATAAGCCGATTTGGTCTCAGCCCAGTATTATTGAAATTACGGTTTGGTTCGTGTTAACACGTTCGTTAACATGCGTTAGAATGCAAATTAACATATTATAAACCGATAACGCTAATACGAAAACGTATCGATTAGCAAAGCAAGCATAATTATACCCGGAAAATGTTGCTGAAATTGTTGTAAGAATTTATGAGCTCTGTGAGAAACGATTTTATTTGAATTTTGTTTTTATACATTTTTTTTCATGTTACTGATAACCAGGTATTTATAGCACTAAATTTGTAGATCGGTTAACAAAAAAATCTTGTTTAGCGCTGCCAATTTTGATTGGCGGCGTTACCATAGCAACGCAAAAAAATAATACTTCCTTCCGTTTTTGTTACGCGGACAATTAGATTGGAGACGCCTGGCGGTGCTTCCAACCTAATAATTTTTTATCAGACTTAGTGTGAAGTTGTAATTTTTTGCGAAAAGGTAAATTGTAAATATTTTGAAGCTTTTTTTTCCGCTACCCCTGTGATTTTTCCTTTCTAAAAATTTCTTGGAAAGATGTTTTTTCTAAAATTTTTCTACGTTCTAAAAAATGAGAGTGTATGGAGGAGGTAAGTTTTACCAGTATTGCGATGCATGGTCTAACCTACGCATTATAATAAAATGCTAATTCTTATGTTACGAATCCCACCTTGTTCAAGGCTTTTCAACCAACAACTGAATATTCCTGTATATTGAGAATGTAGTGGTCATTTCATTTGATATCCCTGATATCATTTTGAGGGTTAAAAAACGTAATCAAAATTACGCCAATAAGTAAACGTCATACGTGATTAAATAATTATCGTGAACAGCTCATGAACGGTGTAATTTACCGCGCTGTCGACTTATCTTTGATTTTGGCGGTGTAGATTTCGGGCTTCTTCAAAAACGCGCATTTCTTGGATAATTCTATTTAATCATTACGTGTCCGTTTTTTTTTTAGTGTTGGGCCCATTTTCAAGCCCATTTACGATTTATACAATGATGGCGGGGGGTTAGGAATTACGTGCTTGAAGTTTGATAAGATTTACGAGTTAATCCTGAATCTTAGATAGTTCCACCCAAACACAATCGGATGGAAGAGTTTCCTTTGGTTAAGAAAAAAAAGTTAAAAAAGTTAAAAAAACATAATCGAATATACATTTAATCGGATGATGCAATGGCGGAATAAGAGTAGGGCTTCTGGCGACACTCTTACTTTAGCCCCAGTTGGCCCAATGGAATCGTGTGAATATAGAAAAACTCAAAAAAAAAAATGTTGCGGACCGGATGAAACGATTGCGATTAGGATTTGCAATTAAAATATAGTTATTTGATGAAACGCGGCTTCTTGGACCTGCGTTGTTACGAATTTGTTTTATCATGCGTCACATGATGACAAACTAAAATGTATGGAGATTAACTCGCAGGGGGAAGTGTGTGCATATATGCACACGACTGGGTTTTTCGTCGATTTAAGACATGAGGAGGCCCCGTAGGGCAGAATTGGTATTGCTGACCCCCCCTCAACTTTTGGAGAAAATTCCATTAGCGGTATTTTTTGCGTCGATTGGATATTTCAAACAGCTCTCTAAGGACCCTGGTGGCCCAAATCAATTTCTTAACAATCAGATCGACGTAGTTTGACGAGCTCTAAAACTTGATTTTACCAGTTTTACCAGAATTATTGCGAATTATTGTGAATTTTTAAGTGTGTGCATACGTGCACACCATTTTCCCCTACGGGTAATCAAAAAGTCCTTCCCCCCTGAGTGTTAAGTTTTCAATTCATGGAATTTAGCTCATGCACAGCCTTTACACAGATACATTGATAATGTAATTGTGAATAAATTTCTAATCCATTGCCCATATATTGCTTAAACATTGTTCATATGATGCTAAGAGGTTGTTTATACATAGCTCATACATACAGCTAATACATAGCTTATGTAGAAAGGCTATGTAACATAGGCTATAATATATAGCCGCTATACCGGTATATAGCCGGTATAATATAGCTCAAATAGTTGTCATAAATTTCTCGTATATACTGCTTATAGGTTGTTCCTACATTGGTCATACATGAATAAGTGACAACATAGACTGTTACATAGCTCTTACCAATGTTACACATAGCTCCAAAATTACCCGTATGTAGCCATACATAGCCCATCAGTTCATACATAGATACATTATTTATTTAGTTGCTACATACATGTAGCTCTTGGATAAGTCATACACAACTTTTCTCCAAGCCGGTGATAATTTTTACATAAATGCAGAATGTAATTAATAATCTAGTAACTCACTGTAGAGATAAGTGCCAATTACTGTTTTCAAACCGGAAATAATTCGGAAAAAAAGTAATTTGATGGAACGCGACAGTTGAAGTCACAAGTTCATATCTAGCATACCTATTGTATTACGATTAATTAAGGAAGTCCATCTTTCCGTTTTATCTCCTCAATACGGTTGTGCGGGTCGGCCGTGGGAAGATCATATTATTTTTCCAAAAATATTTTTAAATATTTTTTTTTGATAACTGGTCTTTACTTGGTCGTCAATTTTTTTTTGCTGATTTTTACGCTTTTTAGCTTTACAAAAGATCCCAAAGGGATAATAATACTATAAACCTCCCTGTATACATTTAAAATAATATTTTTTTGCGAAATAAAGAGAAATGAAGTGGATAATAGCATAGAACTCGCTCAAGGTTGAATGTAACTACCGGTTGAGTTTCATGAAAATCGGTCGACCGTTTCTAGTATACCGTGTCGGCATATTTTAAGTGTCGGCATTAAAGGGTGCCCTTTTTTCTCCCCTCTTTATAAAGGCCGAAAGGAAGGCACCCCAGTTAAAAATAAAAAGTGGAAAATTGGTCTTTTTTATCATCTTAGAACATGCCGACACGGTATACTAGAAACGGTCGGCCCATTTTCATGAAAGTGAACCGGTAATTAGTGAAACCACATGCAATCGTGTGATTGGGTCACTTTTTTATATCCAAATTTACAACTAATAAGAAGTGACGGTCACTTAGTGACCTATACAAGACTTGAAAATTTCAATTATTTTATTTCTTTGTCTTATAGAGTACACTGATGTCTCTTCTCGTGTATTTTTTTAATTAAATAATTCGGGTTCAAGAGATTTTGTAACTACTTACTGATTGCAAGGTTTATTATTTGTTCACAATCGGTTTTTTTTGCGTTAACTCACGCCCTCTTGATTAGTCACGAACGGTATTTGTGTTAGCGAGAGTTCTCAGTTCAGTCGAAAAAAATTGAGAATAATGTAACGGTGGTCAAAAACATCTTACCAGCTAGTGAGCCCATAGCTTTTTTTTATACCGCCATTTTACCCACCACATGCTGATTAGCAACGGGTCGATCGAGCCATTAGAATGCACTTGGCAGCTTCATTAAACAAGGAAAAACTAATTGTAGATTGCTTTTTAACAAAATCTAAAAAATGAAATCACATTAGCAAGCAATTTCTACAACCCAAACTCTTGCGTGCCACTTTTTGCGCGCTCAAAATTCCGTATTATATACCTAATCATGTAGAGGGCCCAGTGACAAAAGACATATTTTGAAGTTTATTTTAATACCAATCAAAATACACCGCTTGACGGTTTGTCAGGCCACTTTCGCTTTCAAAAATCGGCCTGATAAGCCCTCAAGCGGCCTGATAAACCCCAAGGGCGTAGGCGAAATAGCTGTGAAATGTGCAAAACAAGGTGGCCTGATAAGCGCACGAGCGGGAAATTTTGAGATCGTGAAATAATCTAACATTATAAATAGGTTTTAAGATCATATCTTGGAAAAAAAATTTAACAATTTTTGTACCATTATTCAAGTGAGTTAGAAATGACATTTTTAGAGTGTATGATGAAGTGACCGGATACTATTTGTTTCTTTCACATGTGCCCGGTAAATGTAGTTTTACGACAAGCGGTAAAAATGGCCGGAAAACCCATTCGCGGGCATAAACTAACAGCACAAGTGTCCTGATGAACCCTCAGTGCGTAATTAATCCTATTAACGAAGCGTTTTTATTTTGTATGGACTATTGTTAGAATGTCAGAAAAAAAAGTTGCATTCTTGTTTTGTACATTTTATTCATTTTGCTCTCTTATGCGTGGAGAAAACCTAAGTTTTGGTTCGAGTTGGTTCGAGCGCGAGCGATGATTGGCCCGTCTCCTCTCCCACTATTCGGATATATTAAACATTTTTAGCCTAAAAAGTTTAGGGAGTTCTGTGTTTCTTGCAATAAATCAACGTTTTATGAAATTGTTTTTTATTTGTTTATCAAACGACTTTTTATTCGTTTAACTATTTTTTATCACACAATTAGAAACATATATATACTAACACGGTAACAATTTATGACATCGAATCGAGTCATCTAACGCTCTATAAAGACCCCAGTTTGGGGCAGCGTTTTGACAAGAGAAATGCAACAATGACGTACAAATTAGTCGATCGGCGCTCGAAAGGCAAATTAAAAATCTGACGTTGATTATTTTTACACTGGTTTTGCCTTAACATTATTATGATTAGCGTACTAATTTTCGGTATTGAACTACGAGCTAAATCATTTTTTATGCTTTGAGTGATGCTTGCGCGAAAACGGAAGCAAAATGGATCATACAGGCCCGTGACGGTAAACATCTTCGGAGAATTTTGAAATCAAAAGAATCCATTATGCTTACAAATTGTATTATATCATCAAATTGTATTAAATCATATTATATGAATCCATTATGCATACAGATATTCAAGCCTGATCTAGAAAAATAAATTATTATTTGACGCATTTTGTACCCACCTTAAAAATCCCTTTAAGTTTGTGACGCTAGGCCAATAAGTTGTTGGCAATAACTGTAATGAAGGATTATAGCGGGCGGAGGGAACGCTCACGACGATATGTTTGTACTGTAACTTACAGTCAATATTTGTATATAATGCAATTTTGAGGACGCAATTGAGAATTATTATCGCAATATTCCATAATTGTCCACATATTTTTGTTGTTTTGGACGATATAAACCACTCCAAAAGCGGTTCTTAAGTCATCAAAAAATGGGGTTTTCAATAATCCGATCACTACTTTGTCAGCCCGCCAGTTTACTGACTGTCGTTTTTTGGCAATACTTTTTTTTCTGTTTTTTATCCGAAAAACGAATTCCCCGACAAACGTTTTCTCCGGCATACCGCGGTGCCTTAATAGAGCGCTAACCATAACTCTAAAAAAATGAGCTGGTTTTCCTTCGATGAGCTCCAAAGACTTACATATTTTTAGATTCCTCAAATCAGGCTCTTTTGTTGTAAATATAGCTCCTTGGCATTTTTTTTACACGGAAGCCAAGTTTTGACACTTGGCTTGTAGAAAATAATGTTTTTCTACAAGAAGAAGATCCGAGTGATAGCATTAGAACTACATGTCCTTGGCGTTGGTCAAAGTTAAAGTATTAATTTACACTGAACAATGACGTTTACCATACAGATGCCCTTCAAAGATATTCCTTATCGCTACTCCCCAATAACAATGTTTTCAACGTTTCTTTATGTACGCTCTACATAAAAATCTACTATAATGCTAATACCGGTAAGTTATACCTAAAATATACCGGAAATGTACGTTGTATTTTATCACTACTAAACGCGGTGATTATCACTCTGGAAATTGCAATTATACACACGGTATGCTGCTCACACTGTTTTTAACACATAAATACGCTCCTACGGATTTATCCGGCCACTTTCGGCTTTTAAAAGGAATTCCGGATAAAACCTAAGGGCGAGATAGACACTCATGCGAGAAAAAATGGAAAATATACAACAATTTTTGATCAAAAATGTGTCAAAAACGGACGAGATCGATGAACTCTAATAAAACTGGTGTCTTAAAACAAAAGAAAAAGTCAGATATTTTTTGATAACCTTAACTCCCAGGGGGAAGTGCGTGTCAATAGACACGCAACTTGTTTTTCGTCGATTTAAGGCATATGGAGTCCCCGTAGGGCAAAACGGGTATTGGTGACCCCTTCTCAACTTTTCGAGAAAATTCGATTGACGGTGTTTTTTTTGCGTAGGTTGCAGATTTCAAACAGATCTCTAGGGCGCCCTGGTGGCCCAAATCAATTTCTGAATAGTCAGATCGACGTAGTTTGACGAGCTCTACAACTTGGCTTTACCAGTTTTTTGAATTATTGCGAATTATTGTGAATTTTTGAAGTGCGTGTTTATTTACACACATTTTCCCCCTACGGGTTCCCAAAAACTCATTCCCCCTGAGAGTTAATCACGTTTGACGCTCAGTTTTTTGATCACGTTTATGCTCATTTTTGGTTAGTATGGCCATTTTTTGCGCTAAAAATCGGTTTGGTGAATGGCCAATTGTCCGCGCTTAGCTTGGCCGCCAAACAACAAAAGGAGACAGAAAAAAAAAAGCGAAGCACGGACAATTTAATTGTTTCGCGCGGACAATTGGATTTTTGTATTCAAGCCATCGTACCCGAACGATTTGAATTTGGACCGATAATACACCACCTAACCATGTGAGATAACACATTTTTTT
>SCLG01001152.1:0-15028 GCA_004367875.1 Oikopleura albicans
GGAGCTGAAAATGGTTGTTTTCTAAAAAAATTATCCGGAACATCTACTTTTATGAGTTTTTTTCGAATTACATTGTAGTTTATTCAATGATTTTTTGTTTACAGACCCAGGTTGACAATTTACACCAGGGTATCTTATCTTGTCAACTATGAAACTCCAGGGATTTTAGGGGTAAACTCATTGATGACTAAAGAATGCCCGCTTATCGTGCAATTATCGTGGAACAGTTCATAGTGAACTATAGACAGCTTTGTAAAAGTACAGTGGTAAATTGCAATTGCAAACTCCCAACACGCCACATCCCGATGGTTCAGGCCACGGCCTGTTCGGAGTTTGCAATTGATACAGTTAAGAATTTTTGCGAGCAAACATGATAAATCCAAGTTGGCTAGCCGGAGTTTTATATTTTATTGATACTTAGTTAGCATTTTTCAAGTAACACGGGTTGAAAAGAAAATAAATATCCATTTTATTTTCCAAATTTTATATTATAGGTTACCCTATAACATTAATTTCCCATTGTTATTTTTTCTACTAATTTTTATCTCTTGGCTATAAATATGCACGACGGTGTGTGAGAGTTAACCAGCGAAAGAAACAAAGGAACAAAGGAAAAGGGGTCCAAAAATGGTTGCTCAATTTGTAAGTTCAGAGATTATGTTGAAGAGATTGAACATCTGCTTAATGATAGTTTTTTACTTAGATTAATTGTTCATATTTATTTTAATAAATAATTTCGTCTAAGAAAATTTCCAACCATATAATAATAATGCGGCAGAAACCACTTCGTATATTTTGAGCGTAACTTTGTGTAGACAACAGACTGGGACTCACGTGTCAGGTTTTGACCAATGAGCGTGCAGTGAGCGTGAACGGCGAAAATAAAGTAAAGTGATATCTATACTTTATTTATTTTTTCATATCTTTTCCATGTATTAAAAAAGCGTCTCAAATAAGAGAGACGATAACCTGAGTAAATGAATAAAATGGAGGGCGCGAGGAAATAATTTGTACCCAGCGGCACCGGCGGTTTTTTTTCGTATGTTTGGGAAGAATTAATTGTGATTTTAATTCTGTATATATTTTCCACGCATATTTTGCGAGTATTTATAAAAAACGAAATGTAACCACTTTGATTTATAAACTGTTTCCTCGCGCCCTTTCATTGAATTTGTTTGTTTTATTCTGGGCGATGAGTGACTTCTTCCTGTGAAAAATGTTTCGGTGAGAGAAGTGAAAAAAGTGTTTGGGATCGGCTACTTTGAATTTTGAGCAGTTAAACCAAAGCGTGATGGAAAGGTTTCAAGGTAATAAGTAATGCCAAAATTGTTGCGTATATCGTGGTGCTATTGGTGTCGGAAATAAATCATTCTGGCTTAGTTTTATGAAAAGTCGGCAAGATAAGAGCGCAGCACGTTGTTTTTTACTTTTTTCTAGAATCTCGATGTTTTCGAGATTTGAAAAAAGTTTTCATTCACCGGTCAGTTGGTAAACGACACACTTTGGAGACGGAGGGAAAAAAGGTATTACCGGGGATTTTTTTTATTTGTGAAAATTCACAATTTATATTTTTAGAAAACTTTTTCTCCCAATGATAACTGACAATTTCCCCAAATTGTTATTGTCTCTTGACTTATTGTCTATCGATGATCTTGGTGAATATGCACGCTGTAACGTACTGCGCTATTATCTTGCCGGTTTTGAGGCGGTAAGTCTTTCAGACTTATATTTTAACTTTTAGTCAGATTTTTGAAGAAAAATATTGTGATTTTCGAAAACCCACGTAATATTTTGTAGTATTGTTCACCAATAATTGCACCACGATATTTTCAATGTATCATCAATACGCTCCGAGATACCATGTTGACCGATCCCACGCACTTGATAAAGGTGGCCACTGCCGTCATATCTTATTATGACGCATTTTCGCTATGCTGGAACACTAGTGGACCAGCCCGGGAGCACTTGCGTGAAGTTTTGTATGGTTATAAGGCTTTTCGAATGTTCGCTCGTCGAGACATTTTCACCGCTGATGCCGCTTTTTTTGGTCGCGAATCGGCCATTACGGCCGCCTTAGAACTCGAATGTCAATTGGCTAACGCCTTGACAAAGCATATGCCTACCGAGGAAGCGGATACCTTTTTTCATCCCGGTACCGGATTTGTCCGGTATGACCGTATGTTACAATGGCTGGCCTTAGTGCAGGCTCCGGAATTTAATGTATTAGAGTCCGAGGAGGTCCAAGGTGACTTGTCGCTTTTTGAGGAGTCCTTCATTGAGATGGAAAATGTCAATGTGGTTAACCCGCCGGCGCTCATCCCAGCATTTTTCACCGATGTTGAGTTTATGACGATGGAACCTTCCGAAGCACAAATTTTGGGGCCCGATTCGTCTTATGCAGCTTTGTGAGTTTTTAGCAATGAGTTTTTTTTGTAAATTTTTATTTTTGTTTTATGTTTTGAAAATTACAGGTTAGCCCTGTACAAAAATTTTTCTTGCCGTGTTACTTTCACTGAAAGTGAACTTTATAACTGTATAAGGTCCACTTTCGACTCGAAAGTAAAAATAGAATAGTTTCGAGTCGAAAGTGGGCCTTATCCAAACTGCAGTCGTCGAGTCATAATTTATGGTTTTCTTTCTTTTATTAGGTTGACACCAGTGACTTGCACAGATTTGGAATCGCCAATTTTCAACCCTACTACGTCGTTTTACCGACGTTTAATTGATAATTTGGTCCCTGTCAATTTAGTGCAAAGTAGTATTATGCACCCCCCTTTGTTACAATATATTCGGGCCAAGGTTGAACAGGATAAGGCCCCGGTTTCCAGCTCTGTTTTTCGCAAAAAGGAGTTATTATTTGGAAAGCGTCATTATTATGGCCCTACTACTCGAGCTGGAACCCAACAATTTCGCGTTTATAAGACATGGGATATGTCTTCTAAGAATAATTTTTTGGAATTTGCATTCTTTGGAAACCCAGTAACAAAGGGGCAGTTTGCAAGTACCGGAATTTTTTTGCAGGGTATGAACGATGTTTCACGAATTTGCCTTGCCGGGTGTCCTTCGAAAATGGGTTTGTCTTGCCGTGGGCAGCCCATCTCAGTGCCAAATTGCGTGGATCTAGGGGCTCAGTTCTACGTAGATACCCACGATATCAAAAAGAGCCTTAGCTTCTTATTGGTTGCTGATTTGCTTCTCAAGTTCGCATCCGAGAATACCCCTTCTGAGGTTTTTAAATTAGTTATTTTGATCAGAAAAGCCTTGTTTTTATTCAAAACCTTATTTAAATCATGTCTTTTTTCAGAAAAACTTATTTTTTTTGCTTCTTTAAGTGATGGGGGGCGGCTATAAGGTCCGCCAGAAATTTTCTGACCTGACCTTATATCCGCCCCTCCATCACAAATTTGAATTTTCGATTTAGGTTTTGGAGACCGAGTCGGGAGTCGTACGTTGTCCGGTCATTCCCGATCCGATAACTTTGAAGGGTGAACTTGTGATGGGTGACTCACTCGGAAAATCGCGCGGAAATGTTTTGAGCATAATGGTCGGCAAAGGTAATTCGCATCAGGGGATTCGACGGGGGCACTGTACCACCAAATACAACCTGGTGGAGTTGTTTCGCCAATGTGGTATTACCTACCAGGAGTTTGAGTCAACGGTTTTGGTGACGCTTGATGACTCGACGCGGCTTGGGTTAACTGAGTTTGCAAAGATGATGCATGGATTTGCCTTTGTGTCATATCAAGGAGACCGGAACGCCATCGCCACTTACGATCCCGATTTATATATAAATCATTTTGGGGTCGCTGACTCGCAGCAGCGTTTGGCGGACAACGGCGAATTTGAAAATGCAGCAACCCTACGCAACGCGACTGTGAGGTAAAGTCATTTTAGTCTAGACTCCTGTGTTTTCATTTTTCCATGTATTTTTTCCAATGATGCCCCATTTGTGTTTTGTTCCCTGAATCCTGAAATTAATTTGACTGTTGTTCTTCAACGAAAAAGAACTTATTCTTATTTTGGGCTCCTTTAAATTTCCCTTTGGTGTGCATATCAACCCATGTCTATGTTGAAAACAAAAGTCATACCTGACTTTATATTGACAGTTTTTGATTTTTTGGTTTATTCGTTACTATAAGGTTCTAGGATAAAGAATTTTTTTTACTTTTGTGTATGATAATTGTAATACCCCTAAGCTTATTTGGAGCGTATCTATGGCCTATATCATACGGTTGTTTATTGTTATGTATATAGTGTGCTTCGATACAATGGTTTTCGGGCAAATGCGATAATGGCGGCTAGTGAGGAAGCTGGAATGGAGCGCGCCGCCGACAACGCTCAGTTGTTACACTGGGTCGCCTGTTACAAGGAAGAAATGGGGCCCGAGGAGTATCATTTCTCGGCTGAGCGTGTTTTTTATGAGTCTACGCTGATTGAAAAAGACTTATATGCACCGACCCACCCAGAAAGTTTCAAGTAAGTCGGCTTTTTTCTTGGAATTACTATGTTATAACCATCCCTAGCTTATGTAACGTTTTAGTCAGTACAGTCAATATGCTACGTAACCAAATGGAAAATTGTATTCTAATAAGACAAGTTCATTTTCGATGTTTTTGTTTGATTGTTTTTCATAAAAAATGTTTTTATTGTAATTTTCGACGTGCTCTTGCACGAATTACAATTTTCTTTTATATAACACCCAAGTGTTATTTTTTTGTTTTGTCCCGTGGATGCGGGATTATCGTTCAGTCTGAAATAATGTATTGCTTAGCCCAGGAATCGAACTCATGACGTAGGATTCAGAATGCAGTGAACTCACAGTTGCGCCACCTAAGTGACATTTACAACGTTGTGATATTTATACCTTGTTTCAGACTGAACTTTTAACATTTTTTCATGATGATCTCGGATTTACAAAAAATTTAACAGACTTTGCTTCTTCGTGGCCGGATAAATTAATAACTGTAAAAGTGGCGAGTTCTTTTATGGGAACTCGCCACTTTTGCCAGTATATATTTTATATAAATTAGGTACTATGAAAAGCGTACCAACGCTTATTTGTGTATGGAATTGGTCGATGGATTCCCTTGTGATTCAATGGTTTGTCCTATGAATCGAGCCGTCGCGCGCGATTTTGTCCGAGTTTTTACCGAAGTGGCGACCACCCCCTGTCCACGAGTGCGAATCGGACGTCTGAGTGGAAGAAATTGGGCTGACATCGTAAAGGAGCGTAAATCCGGTATGAAACTTCGATTTTATAATATTGTATCTTCAATTTTCAAAGGAATTATTTGAAAATCGTGTTGTATAAGTTTTATTTTATTAAAATCGGTACTAATTCATATATTTACATTAAGGATCCCTCGAATTGTATTTTTTAACATGTTCGTAATTTTCAGTGGAACATTGTTTAGTTTTTAATTTAAAATGATTGAACAGTTTTTTTTTATAACTGTTATTACATATTGTACCTTGAATGACCCTTGACGCTAACAAATATATAAAATTAGCTGGTTACCGGACACCTGAGCTCGACGCGTTGTATGCCGCGGGGTATAGTACACATGCCATTCGACGTTGTTTCCAGATCTACGGACGGCCTTTGGTGTTAAACAATACCTCTTTGACGAAACCCATTTCCCGGTCTTTTGGCGTTGTTTATCAATTCTTTGACCTGGAGCAAGCCGTTGCCTTGACTGTACCTTTCCCAACTCCAGCCGGTGCCCATATGCCAAATCCTCGGGAGTTGAAGTTTTGGACTACGGATCTTTGCGGGGCAGATGAGGCACTCTGGTTCGGCGAAAACGCCCACGGATTGCCAACGCCGGTTTCTTCTACTAGTTTATGACTACGAACCGGTAACCAACCGTTCAAAGTATTTTGAATTTTTAAAGATTAACCCTGTACCAGTTTTTGACGAAATCACGATTTCACCTTATAACCAACACAACTCATTTACCTTTCCCATATAATCAAGAGATTCTTATTTTTGTTGCAATGCACTTGACAGTAAAATACACATATTTTTGTACAATCATGGTCTCACTTTATTTCTTTATACAGTAGTGATACTGTAGTCAAGCAAAGTGCGATCCTTTTTCAAGGTGTGATAGTTATGCTAAATTTATGTATACTTTGTGTGGGAAAATAAGAATATTTCTGACTTTGAAAGCTTTAAAGTTAGAATTTTAAAATGTTTCACTGATGTCTGAGTCGAAAACATCATCATCTATGTGGGATAGGTTTGGGACTTCAGTGGCGGAACCTTTTGGTGTACTGTGTGTAACCCCAGAAAAATCATTAAGATATGAATGCTGTAATCGTTCGATGGTAGTTAAATCCATATTGGCATCGCCGCTCAGATTTTTAACAAAGTTAGCATCTTGATTAAAGCTGTTAAGTTCACTCAGAAATTGTGACTCAAATAGCCGCTTTTTACGAAGAATGTCCAAGTAACGTTTCTGCATAAATTTGGCAAAACTATCAACCCTTTCACCATAAACGGTGTCAAGGATCGCACTTTGCTTGACTACAATATCTGCATCGAGTTCTTCGATGACTTTTTTGGTATGATTTATACGGTAAGTTAGTGCTCCAGAAAGAAAAGCAGAGTTCAGGGAGATCTTCTCACGATCACATTCGTCTTTGCGAATGTTGGAAATGGCGACGGCGCTTTTCAACTCAATATCATTGTTCCTCCATTTAAGCATTTCTGCCGGATTAGGAGCCAAGGTGATATTTTCTTTGATTTTTATTTGTTCATTTTTAACATACTGCTCGTATGCCCGCCGGTCATTTCGTGTAGGATAAGATTTAATCGTATCATAATTTCCGCATTGGTAATCGGACCCCTCCTTTGGCCAGATAAACGCTGGGTGCGACTTTTGAACAGTTTGTCGACGGAAATGATACACACCGCGTGCATAGGCCACATTGTGATGCTTTTTGGCAATTTTTTGAACAGTGACGTTTTTGTCAATAAGGTTTTTTGCTAACCTTATAGCCATCCCACGGGCCAGTTCACTAAGGTCATCATTTCCCAATTTGGCGATTCGTTTAAGTGGCATTTTTGACAAGGCCATAATCATGACATGATCACTGCCAAAACTACTAGCGTCGATTTCGTACAAGGTTTTAACTTCTTGTAGACCAATTAGACAACCATACCAGTGTATGAGAAGTTCATCGTTTTTCGTAATTTTGACTCCGTATGAACATTCCATGCATGTTTCGCAGACGAACCGGATAGTAAAGCTCGTTGGCGCATTATCTGGCCATATTTTCGTATCACAGAAAAAATGACCTGTTTTGGTAGAACCACTTTTTGAAACTTCATCGGAAATGAATGACATGTGATCTAAGCCACCGTAGGTTCGATAAATAACCAGTAATTGTTTAGCTGAGAAAATCTCCGTTTGACGCAATACAGTGACGTTTTCTCGTAGGCAATATTCTCGGGCTTCTTGGAAAGTAACCGCCCAGTAAGTTTTTGTTTTTAAATCATAGAGTCCAATGCAACGAAGCTTTTCAAAATCATATGCAGGGGAATCGTTTTTTGCCTCTTCTATGTCGTCCTGTACCGCGAGTGCTAGAAAAATTAACCTTAATTTTCACCATTTTTAATATTTTTTCTTTTTGTTATTTTCAAGGTTAACCGGATTTATTTGAACTTGTTTTAAAAGGAACTAGGCATATAACCATGGATTGGTAATTTTGTCAGCTGCGAGGAATTCCAGATAATTTTTGCTGAGGGCATCAACGAGTCCGACAGGGAGTTCACCAGATATTTTGTGCAGCTTTTTGATATTGTAGTCATATGATGTATATCTGGTGTACTCCCTGTCAAACTCGTTAACGTATTCGAATATGAATAGTTCTGGTCTATTCTTTTTCAAAATAAGCTTTCTTAGTTCAAAAGCGTTTTTCTCAGCTTCATCAATAAACAGGCCGGTTTTTTTGCAGTGACTACAGAACTGCCCATTCGACCGTGCGTGTTGGCATTTGGAATTATAGTAGTCCTTGACAGCGTTTTTGAAAAGAGGACTACCAACCAATCCACGAATATATCTGGGGAGGGAATTAAACTCATCCATGTGACACACAGGCCAGGATCGTTTATGTTCAGCATCTTTACGTTTGGTTTTACTCCATGTTTTTTCAAAATGTAATATCGGGTCATAACTACCGGTCGCAATGCCAAAAAAGTAGTCATTTTTTCGCTTCCAGTAGGTGTCGTCGGAGTTATAGCGTAGGTTTCTTCCGAGGTTTTGAAACTCGAAAATTTTTTCACCCGATTTTTGAGACAAAGAGCGCATGAGGGCGTTGTATAACGATTTCGGCTTTTTATAATGTAAAATTGTACTCAATCTTGACATGGCAAGATAGCGGTGGTTATAATAAAAATTTCGAAGCCGTCCCGCCCTCAATAATATGTCACGATGTGAAATTGGCTTTTTGATTTGGTGATAATTGAGGCGTAATATATCTTTGAAACCTTGAATTCGACATTTTTCAAGTTCGATATACCACTTTAGTTGAAAAAATGGCTGTAGTTCCAGCCCATGTGAAATAACTCCGACGCACACCGAGTTGAAAAGTCTGCAAGTTTGAATTTGTGATCCATATAGGGTCATTAAGCTGGCTTTTTTCCCAGCTAGGAAAATGCGACTTTTTATATATCTCAATTGTGGCACAATTGAGCATTTTTGGTCTAGTTTTACACCTAAGTAGGTTACTATCTCACTGTCGTCAATGTCAACTCCGTTGACATTACATTTTCCAGGTTCCTCAAACTTGTTTTTAGACTTACCAACTCGAAGTATGATGGTTTTGTGCTCGGCAACCTTGATGTTGGATTTCTCTTGAAGATTCGCAGCGATGATCGATCCAGCGGCGCGTACTTTGTTTTCAACTTCATTGTGGGTCTGTCCAAAGGTCAAGTATGCGATATCGTCTGCGTATGACAAAATGTCGGCGGTGTTGTTGGCGGCTTCTAAAACGGTATTGTACATATAATTGAACAAGACTGGCCCTACGCCGGAGCCTTGGGGGACTCCGGCGGGGGGCAGCATTTTTTTTGTTGATTTTTGTCCGCCATTTTCGACAAAAAATGAGCGGTCACTCAAAAATTCATAAAACCATTTTAAAGCGTTACGGTCACAAATGTTTACAAGTTCTTTGATAATCTGACTATGTAGTGGTGATCCAAATGCGTTAGAGGCATCTATAAATGTAATTATGGCAAGTTTTTTCGAATTGAGCCTGACAGCATTTGTTAATTCACAAATAGCTGTTGAACAGCCTAACGCGCGTCTGAACCCATGCTGTGATGCATAATAAATTTCATTGTTTTCTAAATATCTTGAAAATTGACTGGCGACAACTTTTTCAGTCAATCCGGCTAAAATGTCACCAACAGCGATGGGTCTCCACGATTTAAGAATTTGAGGTGGTCCCTTTTTGGGAATGGGCACTAGTTTACATTTTTTCCATGAGTTGAAATACGTACCTTCCATTAGGCTGGCGTTAACCACGAATAAAATTGTCTCGATAAACTCCGGGGATAATGCGCTAAAAAATCGCGAATTTAGGCCCTGTTTGTCTCTTGTGTGTTGTTTTAGTTTAATGAAATGATTGCTCAAAGCGAGCGTCTCATCAACATTTTTCCATGTGACTGGCCTAATTTTAAACGTGTTTTTTACTTTCGCATTGTTTTGACTCTCAAAATCATGTACATATTTTGGTTCATTTATGTTTACCGATTTCCACTGTAATTCACTGAAGAAATCAGCCATAATTTCTGCAGAATGGGGACACTTAGTGGTTAACGCCGAGCCCTGTGTAACTCTATTATGTAACGCCCAAAACTCAATCATATCAATATGTTCAGTGTTTCGACGATGAAGTGCGTAGCGGTTAAGACGATCATTTTTGCAGCTGCGTCCGAACAGATGACGAGCTTCCTTGTGAGCTAACTGGTAATCCTTATTATTTGGAAAATCAGTTTTTAACTGCCTGAGCTGCGCAAGTCTGTTTTTTAGACCAATCGATACCTGTGAGAGAAAGGGACGAAATTCTGGCTCTTTTTGACATTTTAGTTCTTCCGGTTCTATAATGTCAATAATATCTTTGAATTTTTTTTGTATTAGTTCGGCTCTTTCTGTCACAGATCTCGACTGGTCTAATTGTAGACGGAGAAATTGTGGTACTAATCTAGCCGATAGATCAGTGATAAACTCTTCACGACATGCCTTGCGTTTTAAACAGAAAGAATCAGTCAGTGTTTGCTTGATAAAATGCTGAAAACGTATTAATTGACCTTGGTGTCCATCTGTCGGGAGCTCATCCCTTAGATTAAGATGTTTAAATTCAACAATCTCGATGTTTTGATAAAAAATGTGGTCGATGCATGTGTGGATCTCATCGCCTCTAACGAATGTCGGTTCGGTGACTAGATTTGTAAAATCACTGAGGGCAGCTTTAACCTGTTTAGTCAATTCAACCTTGCTTTTTATTGGTACATTGTATAGGTCGAGATTAAAATCGCCCATAATCAAGGTTTTTTCTGGAATCACACTGAGCAGACTGTACAAACCCGGTAAAAATTCATCTTTTTGTAAGTTCATAAATCCCCATTTTGGTGATTTGTAGCCAGGTTTGTACAGGCTGACCAGGCAAATTTGTTCGGCTGAATTATCATTCATAATTATCCCACAGATGTGTGGTTCATCAAAAATTATTTTGACTTTTTCTTTATGTTTTTCTTTAATTAAAAAGGCTGCATAACAGTAATTTTCATTTGAGGTCTTGGGTGTTATCAAGAAATAACCCGAGGGAGCGATCCATGCATTATCTTCCACAGATAAGTGAATTTCATTGAGGCTGAAAAAATCAACTTCTCCGTATTTTTCGGTGAGACTGGTTAGTTTTGAGCGCGTTGCGTTTCTGAGATTAATATTGAGTACAGACACTGTACCACTTAGTTGATTAAAACTAAGTGGTAAATTTGAAGTTTCAAGCAAATTGGATTCTTTATTATAAAACTTTGGTTTAAAATTTTCATGGAAGACTGACAGAACATACTTTTCTGGTATGTGCACATTGCGTTTTAACTGAAAGTCAAAAATGTGAGGCATTTTTTTTGTAGGCAGCGCATTAATGGAGGATTTTTGCATAATAGAATCAGGATTCACTGGATCATTTGTTTTACGCACTGTATCATACTTCAAAAATGGGTTTGTTAACCTCAAGTTTTTCATATGACACAGAGTTCGAAGTATACTTTTTTCATTGATGAGAGCAATTTTCCTCCATTTCGCGTGTAATTTGACGTAAAAAATTTCGTGACTGTGTAAATAATCCACAAGATGTATCAAATCATTACATAAATCGACATCCGTAACATTTTCCGGCCTGTTACTGTCATACCGACAGTTACAGTATGTTTTAAAATCATCGATATTTATTATATCGAAATTATCAAAATCAAACGATATGTCTTCAATTGAAATTGTATCATTGGAATTACTAGACACATCTTGTGGATCATTTCCTAAATCTTCGATATCGGCTATTTGATTGGTACGACTTGGCAGCATAACATCAGAAAGTCTAGATAACTCAATATTATTATCTAGAACATTTTTTGTATTGTTTTGTAATTTATACAATGTGTTTGGCGTAAGGGTTTCGTGTGAATGAGAACAAGCTAGCTTGTTGGATTTTTTTAGTTGATATATATTTCCATTCACACAAAGCCCTTCCGTTTGAGAACATGATTTTTTGTCATAATATTCATCCCTTTTGGATAATTTGATAGAATTTTTTTGGAAATTTTTCCTTTTATATAAATCATGTGTTTTAGAATTATTTGTACAATGTGGTCCAACAATACTTACATCCGAGTCTGAGGAGCCCGAGCGAGAGCGCGTATTCATTACGCTTGAAACACTGGTTGGCCGAGTGTTAGACTCCTCATTTGTGTCCATCGTTGTGATCGGTGGTTCCGCCGGTCTTGGCTGGACCGCTACGCGTTGTAGTTTACGAAACATTGTAGCAACTAGGCGGCGTTGGTAGGCATCCGGTGACAACTTTTCCAGGTCCATGCCTCGTGCATCTTTATTGTGGCCTACATATTCGACCGCCCAATCGTAGAAGTTGATGTCATAGCAGAGTGGTGTGTTGAAACCGGCAAATTTGGGGTCGACTCCCTGAAGCTCCTGGGCGAAAAGACAATCGCTGCTCAGCTCCAAGAAGTCACCAATTTCTTTCACTTGGGTTTGGATTTTCTCGACGTCACCGCGCTCAGTGTTTGGAGCGATTTTGCCCGCAAAGAGCGTAATCAGATCTCCGCCGAACACCAGACACAGGTAACGCCACATGTCGATTTTATCATTGGTACCATTTTGAATCAATAGTACCTTTTTTAATTCTTCCTCCCGTGAGTTCCAAATCTGCGCTAAGCCGGTTCCTTTTTGGCCAAAGTACCATTTTTCGGCTGCCCATGCGTTTGAGCATATAAACGTGCCCACATCGTCATTATTACTAAAATCATAAGCCGTTTTAAGGGCTTGTTTGCCAACTTTGGCCATAGGTTGTGGGTCAGACGGTGGTGGGCGTTTCAAATTTTTCCGGACTGGTACTGTCGGCATCGCGAAGGTTGGTGGTGGCGCTTTAAGGGCAAGGCACAATTTGTCGACTTCATCATTTTTCATTGAATTTATGTCGGCATCTTCCAGCTGAATAACCCCATTTCTTTCTTGGGATTCGAGTGAGACACGGTTGATAATACAATTGCCATCGTACTTGTTAACAAAAGTGACCATGGGGTTGTTTGACTGCGCTGAGCGAATTCTGGATCTTTCTACCGTTGAAAAGTCCAAGTCGCCATTTTTTGCTTTTAAAATCGACAAAACTTCAGTAAGTCGATCACTTTCGCCCAAAAGCCCCATGCCCAAGTTGTAGTCACGTGCCTCACTGTTAATTTGATTGATTGTCTGCCTTTCAGACAGTTCATTGAATTTCCGCTGGATACATTCGACTGCGCGCGCCGCGCCTTTTTGTGCGCCACCAACCGCGTTGAGGACTTTTAGCAAATCATCGTCCGTTTTTGACGAGAGGTCATTTTTGGCCGCCATGATTTGCTGTTGCAGGTCGGCGTTTGTAACTTCGGTTTCCTTAGTTACCTTTTTGACTTCTTTAGTCACCGGATCAATGAAGAAGTCCTCGTTTTCCAGGGTTGGACCCAGAATGTCTTTTTTCGCCTTTCGATCGGCCTTTCGCTGGTCTTTTTGATTCGCCATGTACGCCAAAAGGTCGGCGTCTTCCATTGTGAAGTTTAAGGGGTTTTTTGCCACGTTGATTCGCGAGTGGATAATGCGCCCTTCTGGGAACTTGTCAGATAACGGCAGGAAGCGTTTGTTATATAGCACATTGTACTTGCGCCAAATACGCGACCGTTCTGACTGTGACTTCGCGAACCCTAACCGTGTGAGAAAGAAGTGCGTCAGTAGGGTGATACTCGGTTTTTTTGGATTGAAGTCCTTGTTAAGCGGATTGGCGCCATTTGGAGTACTCCATTTGTTGGAAAATTGCTTTTCAAGGACTTCATTGAATGAGTGCATTCCTTTGTAGAACTCTTTAATTTCCTCCAGTGTGGGAAAATTAGCGGTAAATACGTTGTAGCGGCGATGTAAAAATGATTCCGTGATGAACGGGGCTAGACCATATTTGCTAACAGGGTCTTCAGGGGCGGCCAACGTGCCTCGACGGAAAATAAACCATAACCAGTGTGTGGCTCGCGAAAAATAAACCACTTCAACGTATTCGCCCGAGTAATCAAGTTTAAACTTAATATTTTTTTGCACAGGTATTCCAATGTTGGTCAGTATCCCCTCGAGCCATCGCTTCTTGACGCCACCTTCATTGGTTCGAAGATGGATTTGGAAACCATCGATTTGTGTACCCGATTCGAGTACCATGCTGAATTCTTTGACGTCATCATCGCCTGCCTTGCATATCCAGCCACGCGCGCCTTTATTGTCAGGTAAATCATGAGTGATCAACTGAACAATTTGGCGACCGTTACCTCCACCACTAGTCGTGTCTGAATCGCAATGATTAGACTTTTTTTGAATTAAACATGCCGTTTTAAGATTAAAAGGGCGATTGCCATATAAATTTGTTTTTTCCATGGTGGGTAACTTACGCGTATTAGTGTTGCGGGGTGTCCAGGATTTGTTTCCCGACGATTGTCGCCATTTCCGGTCACCTTGTTTAGAAGTATTATCATCACTCGATTGGTCGTGGTTGGAGGATTTGTTACTACCGGTGCTGTCCTTTCTACGACGGTCGCCGCCGTGATCGCGCTCACGATCATCGTTTCTAGCACGGTCACGGCTGCCACCGTCACTTCTGGAACGCACACGGTCATCACGCCTCTCGCCACGGTCACTTCTATCGTAACGATCATTTCGCTCGTTTCGATCATTATAATCGCGACGGTCGTCGTACCGACTCGATTCGCTTCGTTTTGAGTTTGATTGTTTTTGTTTATTGTGATTACCCATTCTTTAAGCAACAAAATGTTAAAAACACGCTTAGTATTGAAAATAAAATAGCGTTAGAGTCATAGGAACTCCAAGTTCAAGCTACATAAGCGGTTCGCTTGGAACGGTTATGCCTTTGTAATATATATAACATTGATGTGCCAAAAAATGAGAGAAATCGGTGGACTTCTAGGTATGAAAAAGAACGTTTTTTCTCTAAGTCTGTTCGCTGTACTTGAATTTTTTCGTTCTTTCTCTCAAGGTTCGGGAAATTCCACAGTAACTTCTCTGTAAATTTTCAAAAAGAAAAACGCGTGGCAATGTATAATTATAATAATTATACTGAAAAATTAAATGAGCGAAAAATATTTTGTGCCGCTCACCACATCCTCGATTTTCTTTCTTGCGTTACTCAATACAGTATTTTAAATACATCACTTGAGGGGTTATCTTACCTTTACAAACGCTTAAAAAGCGGTACT
>SCLG01001153.1:10288-21486 GCA_004367875.1 Oikopleura albicans
GTTTCAAAAATTTGATTTGTAATAATTTTAATTTCCAGTTTTATGACGCTAACTTTAGTCCTAATTATCTGTAAAAAAGAGTCAGAATAAGTGGGGGGACGTAAACATTTTAAAATCTAAATTTTAGCCTAGTACGTGTTGAAGAGAAAAATGAATAAAAATTCTAGTTTTTTTCGGAATTCTCGACTAAAATGGGTTTGAACATCATCAACATTTTTTATTTTGTACTTTTGGAAACAGGGCCGGAACAACAGGGGCTTCAATTAAGTGGCCTTATAAAATCATGTTTATTCGCTAAAGTGAAGAAAAAAATGGCTAAGATTTGCTAAAATGGGGAAACGTGTGGAATTTTGGCTATTTTTAATGATCATTTTATAAATTCATCAGTGGGCACCGGTTTCATTTGGGAAAATATTATTCTGTAAAGGAATTAGACAATTGGGAGAACTTATGAAGTGATTCAATTTTAAGGAGTCACTTCAATATAAAACTGCTCAATTGTTCTTTCACTCACTTGGCGTTTTCCCGAAATCAACGGGTGGCCATTTATCCACAATTATCGGATATTGGACATTAAGGACGGGTTTAAAAAATCCTTCTTATCTTGGTATGGGCTGAAATTTTGGGTAATGGATGGGTAAACGAGTTCCCCACTTTTTGACCCACCCACGCATTTATGGAAATGCGTGGGCGAACAAAAAGTGTGTTAGACGTCTAAACTAAATGAACTCATAAAATACGCAAAAAAGACTTAACGAATATAAAGAAGTCAGAGGACGCTTACGCCGAAAAAAAATTTGACAAAAAAACACTCCTAAATAACTTTTAGGACTAATAACCAACGTTCGATTACGGAAAAAAAGTTGAACCGGTAAATAAAACCGTAAAATGAAAAAAAAACGCGAAATAACGCCGGTTAAAGTTGTAGACAAAAATAGGAAACGTTCAACATGTAAGCGAAATAATAGTAATAATAAAACAAGCGAAGAGAAGTTCTAGAAAAATGACGATTAAAATTTTACCAAAGAAGCTTTTTAGATCATCTTTGATTATTTAGCTAAGAAGTAGTAGGGAGCGGCAGATATAATCCAAACGCTCAAAAAGCAATCATTCACTAAGCACTTTTTTATAATAATAAGCAGTTGAAAAATACCCAAATTTACCCACTTACCAAAAAATCCTTTTCGAAAAAACTCAAAAATTTTCCATATTTCAGAGAGACAAAACCTAAAAATTTCAAAAAAATTTTATAAAATATGAGAAATCATAAAATTCCGTAAATTGTGCCCATATTAGATCATTATTGTTTCAGTTCTACCGGTATTATAGCGATATTACCGGTATATTTTAAATAATTTAGTCCAATTTTGCATTTACCAAAATCCACCCGTTTATAGTTTATTTAACCCTAGGCATACACCACAAAAAATGGCCGAATACAAAAGTAAGCTTGAGCGTGCATTAATTCGCATTTTTCAACTATTTGATTATCTTCCACATAAATATAATTCTCGTTACAGAAACGACATTTCCGCAGCATAAGCCAAGTTTTTTTTTGTCTAGAAATCCCGGTCAGGCTGCAGAATTCGTTAACCGGTTGGTTTGGCACTTAGTCAAAAATTGTCACTTTAGTGAATCCTTCGGATGGAGGGCAGCAATAAAATTTTCAAAATCAACGCTAATGCATACCCCCAAAAAAGCAAAAATTATAATAAAAAACGCGCTATCTAAAATGTATAAGTGTAGGCACCGGTTCAATTTGGAAAACGCGCATGTGTAAAAATCGTACGTCTACAAGGTACTCGGGATTACAAGAGAACAAAATTTCAGAAATTCCAGAAATTATATTTTTAAAATTCCAGATTTTTTCCACTTTAGAGATTGCAGAAATTCTAGAAATTCCAATTCGGAAATTCTTGTAATTAAATCGCCAAAACTCTAGAAATTTTCCGTATCTTTTTCATTCCAGGCGACCTGTAGAAAAAAAAGTTTTTCGAAAAATAGAAAGTCGCGCCTTGTTCGAATTGAGCCGGTGCCCGAGTCATAAAAAGGACGGGTGCTTTAACGCTGAAGTTGAATGAACGTTTCATATTGTTAAGTTAACAGCGTGTTAAAAAAAATTAAAACACGGCGTTATGATTGCCCTGTGTTGCGGACTCGTATGAAGGAAGTTGACTGCTGCTCGATGAAGGACTACTCTCACCACTGAAGATTAGAGGGCCGTCGGCAGCTTTGTTGTATGGATGCAGTGTTGGATAAACACTCTTCGTCATTTTAGCCCATTTCTTAAAATAAATATTAANATTTGGCACCCGCCTGTATCTCATGTAATTTATCAAAAAAATGATTTTCTGGCTTGCAATGGGCCAAAATATTTTGCTCCTTGTTTTACCCCTAACATCACTGCACTACGAAAAATAAGTTGATGAAATTTTAACTTCTTATTCAAAGTAAAAGCATACATAATTAATGTGACAAGCTGAGTAGATGGGGCCGTGGAATACAAAAATAGCGAAAACGGCCTTTTTATGTCGGTGAAGATGGTAACCCAACATGTGGTATGTAACATACCGTATGTAACACACAGTATAATTCTAGTGTCATGATATATGAGGTTTTATAGATTTCTGAGGTACAGTACTCACCCCTTAATAGCCCTTTAAATTTTAACTGCCGGGTTTTGGAGCGCGGCACTTAACAGGTTCAAGACTATATCGTATGTTACAAACTGTTAAGTTCCGCGCTCCAAAACACGCACTTAATATGAAAGGGGCTATTAAGGGGTGTGATATACGGTATGTCGATATGCTGAGATTGACGAGATTTAGGCAATCAGCGTATTATTTTTAATGCTATTTTGACATGACCACGTCAGTCTCAGCGCCGACACGCGGTATATTTCACGATTTAAATTTCCCGGAATCCGTCCTCCCCATACAGTAAGCTATTGGCCCTGATTTGGGCCCCTTTTGACGCAAATATCGGATTATTAACGTACCGATTTAAATGAGCTGCCTGAAGTAGTGAGATAACTGAAGATGAAGTAAATCGGGATGCAAAGAATGCTGGAAGCAGCCATACAAATGCCAACCACCTCGCCCCATAAGGGATACACATAATCGCTGTATGTCGTAGGGCTCCAATCAGCGCAAACGTAGCAAAATGTTGCACTGCAGATTAATGGACAGCCATACTGAATACACATATGTTAATCCACACATAATCTATTGCTACGCATTAAATCTTTATTCAATATTATTAAGAATCTTTAAACAGACCTTTTTTAAAAATAGGCATTAAGTACCATGGGTTATTTCTGTATTTTGCTAATGTTCTCACGCGAGAACCGTAGGTTTATGCAGCCAATCAGCGGCCACGATTTAAATCAGCGTCAAATAAGTGCGCGAAATTGAAAGTAAGTTTAACGGCGCAACATTTCAGCAAGATATAGAAATAATTCATTGTATAAACTTAATAACCTATACAGGGGCCTCAAAGTAAGGGCCACTTTCTCTATATAAGAGCCATTTTTTGGCATTTATTTTTCAAAACTTATTTCTCAAGTTAGCTTTCTTAAGGTAAGGGCTTTCTCAAAGTAAGGGCCTTTTTGGCACTTTTGAAAATAGAAAAAGGTGACCCTTACAATGCACAATAAAATTTATCTAAAAAAAAAGACAGTTGACCNCCAACAGGGACCCTGTAATTAAAAAAATGTTAAAAAGTTAAATAAATGTCCTTATTGAGAGTGAGAACTGTATCTAATGCAATAAATTCTTTTTACCTTCCACATCCATCCAAAAACGGGCCAGATGCCTTTTCGCGGGTCCATCTTGTGGCCAAACATGTGGAATAGATCTTCGTAGAATTTTTCGGTGCCATATACCCAAGCAACAATAACAGTTTCGAAGAATGCGACCCATAATAAACAGAGGCCAGAAGCGCCATAAGTATCTGCCAGCTAAAAAAATAAATTAAAATATTAGCATGACCTACTTTTTTTCTATGTTTCATGTCTAAACGGGTTAACAAGTGGTCTTGGCAAAATTAAAAATGTTGTTGCGGTGAAATCATAGATGACGTACTTGAAAATGTCATTGATTTTTTTTTTATCAAAAACTGTTTCTTTGGCCAAAAGCCGATATAATATCGCCGATATTATATCGGACAAATGAAAATATATCCGGGGAAATTATTTACAGTCCGTTGTGTGAGAAACAATCAATTAATTATATACAGTCGGGGGTCTCTAGATGTGCATTTGCGATTTCCAAAAAACGTACACATCTAAAAAGATATGCTCATCCCGAGAGACATTCGCATCTAACGAGATATCACTCGCAGTACTCACGGGAAAATTTACCAATTTTCGTAAAAAAACGCACATCTAGAGACCCCTGACTGTAATATAATTTATATTGTGCCATCCAGTTAAAATAAAAAAAATCACGACATAGAAACATTCTGTCGTTATTATAGAAAAAAAATTTAACAGAGACGTGTTTTGGCGCGAGAGAGTATTTTTAACCGTATAACGCCTGCCGGAGTCAATAAATTCCCTCTAATGGCTAACCATACACCCGTTCATATTGCTACGGGTCGAACTGCACCATACATACACCATAAAAATCTATTTCTATATTTCATGTGACACATTAAAATGACACTACAGTGTATTGATAATTGACGTACCTGAAAGACATACATGCCACCTTTAGTAACCATTGGCAGTGCGGCAAAAAAACAAAATAGGCAAGCACCAGCAACGAACATCGGTCGTCGGTACTTTTTAGCGTACCAGAATCGGGGTCTAAGGTCAACGATCATTGTACACATGCCCTCCACAGCCACATACCTAAAAGTCATAAATATTAAAATTTTTGCACATTTTTGGTTGATAGTTGTGGGCACTAAACTATGACGATTGGGTCACGACCTAAAGTTTAGGTCCTAAACCAAATTGATTTTGAACTGTCAGTTATCAGTGATACAAAGGAACTCGGTTAAACGACAATTTTTCTGGGTACTTACTGGCTGGCCAATCCCAAAAGCAAGATCATGACGAAGAAGAGTACAGCCCATAATTGTGGGAAAGGCATCATATTGATTGCGCGAGGGTATACAATAAACGCCAATCCAGGCCCCTTTTCTGCTACTTCACTAAAAATCGCAGTGTTAATTGCTATTCCTCGAAATTAAAAAAAAATATGAGGTACAAGGATAGGTGTGTAAAAGGTCTGAAATTTNGGTCGTCGGTACTTTTTAGCGTACCAGAATCGGGGTCTAAGGTCAACGATCATTGTACACATGCCCTCCACAGCCACATACCTTAAAGTTATAAATATTAAAAAAATTTTCACATTTTTGGTTGATAGTTGTGGGCAATACACTATGACGATCTCACCCTAAAACAAATTTATTTTGAACTGTCAGTTATCAGTGATACAAAGGAACTCGGTTAAAGGACAATTTTTCTGGGTACTTACTGGCTGGCCAATCCCAAAAGCAAGATCATGACGAAGAAGAGTACAGCCCATAATTGTGGGAAAGGCATCATATTGATTGCGCGGGGGTATACAATAAACGCCAATCCAGGCCCCTTTTCTGCTACTTCACTGAAAACACAGTGTTAATTGCTATTCGTCAAAATTTAGAAAAAAAATATGAGGTACAAGGGTAGGTGGGTAAAAGGTCTGATAAATTTGGTCCTTAGTGAAGCCAGTTTTTTTTTTGTACTGTATATTAAGGTATATAGTTGGTGTGGTAACGAGTTGACACGTAACAAGTTGACAGTTTGGAACGAAGTGACACTTTTTGGGATTTCTTGTAGGCAAAAATGGACAAAAAATGGGCAAAAGTGTAGCAACGAAGTGACAGCTTGGAACGAGTTGACAGTTTTTGACAAAAAAAGAGAACGAAACTGTCAACCTATTACCATACCAAGTTGGTATTACCAACTGTGGTCAGTTTTTAAACATAAGTTATGTCTTTTTAGCTATTTGTGGGACAAATACCTCCAAAAGATAAGATTTTTGGGCTTGACTTTATAAGTTCTAACAACATCCTCTATATATTTTTTTCATGCTATCATTGAAAAACGTCTAAAATTCCACAAATCACCGTTTCTTCCCGTTACACTTGATATGAATTTAAACTGTACTCTCCGGAAATATCAGAAATAATATTCAAGGGAATTAGTTCCTGTCATTATGTTTCCCACGACCTTTACGCTTTAAACACGTGAAACTCAGAATAATCATCGGATCCTATTTTTTCTACTTGACCTTTAAGAAATATGTACCACTCTGTTAAATGGATCAAATCGATCGCGATTTACCGGACTTAATAAAAAAACCGTTTCATATCTGATATCTGACTGAGACATTTCTTCATATGTATGTTTAAGACACCGTGCAAATTAGTTTACTTTTTGATAACCCGTAGGGGGAAATTGTGTGCACGTATGCACACACTTAAAAATTCACAATAATTCGCAAAAACTCTGGTAGCCAAGTTGTAGAGCTTGTCAAACTACGTCGAGCTGACTATTAAGAAATTGATTTGGGCCATCAGGGCCCCCTAGAGAGCTGTTTTAAAATATCCAACCTACGCAAAAAAATAAAAATGGAATTTTCTCGAAAAGTTCAGGGGGGGTCAGCAATACCAATTCTGCCCTACGGGGCCTCCTTATGCCTTAAATCCACAAAAAACCAAGTCGTGTGCATATATGCACACACTTCCCGAGTTAAATAAATAGGTCCTGCACAAGTGGGAAAGCAACAATAGCCAATAAGATGTCTAAGAACACATTTTTATAAGAAATAATTGGAGACTAACCGTGTCCCAAAAACCAATAATTATCGGTCCAAAGTCGGTCCAATTAAAAAACGACTTTGCTAGTCCGTTTAGTGATCTGAAACTGGTCCTACAAATGTGTTTTTGAACACAAAGACATATGTTCATAAGAAGTTATTTGGGAAAAACGTGTTTTTGCGTTTTTCCTAGCTCTAATTAATGCTTAATTGTTCTTGATTTATAAAATAATAATATTTTTTATGTTTTTTTTTAAGTTTGAAATTGGATATTCTATGTTGATTTTGACTGTTACTAGAATTCTATAGAAGCAAATACTAAAAAAAAACGCTTTTTATACGCTTGTGTGGTCCACGTGATGTGTTTGATGGTTAAGAAACCGTGAAAATTAGTTTACTTTAATAAATAGGTCGTGTACAAGCGGGAAAGCAAGACGCCAAGGTCAATTAAAAACATATATTCCCAACATATTTACATATGGCATTCATTTACTAGTCCCATTAGACGAAAATAGATATTACGCCATTAGTAAAATAAATAAGGCTATGAACCCAATAACACAGCATATTGCTAATCCGCAAAACTAGGCCTGTTCAATAGTAAGCCACATAATGACTAATTTAGTCATAATTGTTGTTGGCAATACCGTAATGGGTTGAAAAAAACTGCCTTGACCCTATATTTAATTCATCCCTATGTACCATTAATTGCTTTCGAAATTTGTTTGAAAGTTAACTCAAAAAAAGATTCGGTGTGAATTTCATAAATATGAATCCAAGAATCGAAAATAGACATGAAAAAGACGTAACTTTTTTCCCATAAAAGTAGCACAAACGCTGGACCTTATAATCACCATCAAACTGAAAAAAACTAACGATAATTTTAATTCAAAATACATATTTTTTTTCAAAAAAAAGGCTCAAGAGTGTCCAAAAAAGTCAATTTACAAAAAAGTGACAAAAATATTCCAAAAAAGTGGCAAATTCGCCCAAAAAAGTGACGACTTCGAAAAAGTGTCGTCTCATACAAACTGTCAACTTCTGGCAAAAAGTGTTTACCTCTTTCAAAAAGTGTCAGTTTTGTCCAAAAAAGTGTCATTTTACAAAAAAAAAAGTTTCAACTTACAAAAAAGTTTCATTGTGTAAAAACAAAAGTTTGAACTTACAAAAAGTGTCATTTTACGAAAAACTGTCGACTTACAAAAAAAAATTTTCAACTTACAAAAAAGTGTCATTTTACAAAAGAGTGTCAGCTTACAAAAAAAAGGTTCAACTTACAAAAAGTGTAATTTTACAAAAAAGTGTCAACTTACAAAAAAGTGTCATTTTACAAAATAGTATCAACTTACAAAAAGTGTCATTTTACAAAAAAAAGTTTCAACTCACAAAAAAGTGTCATTTTACAAAAAAAAGTTTCAACTTACAAAAAGTGTTATTTTACAAAAAAAGTGTCAACTTACAAAAAATGGCGATTTCCTTCTGTGCTTTATAAGTAAAACTGTTCCTACAATTCTAAACATAAGGACATGTATAACTTACCTAACTGGTACACCAATTTCGTAAGACATGAAGCCAAGAACAGAAAATATTGCGAATCCGGAGACGACTGATGCGCCGGAGTTGAAGCCAGACAGAATGAGACACCATTTGTAGGAATTGAAGGAGAACTTATTGTAAGATCCAAGTGAGGTGAGCGATCCGAGGCAGATAGCATAACTGAAGAAGATTTGCGTCCCAGCGTCTATCCAGACCTTGGGGTCCTTGAGACGATCCAAATCCGGATATAGATAAAATTTTAACCCTCGTTCGGCACCTGGCAGTGTCACGCCACGAATAACAAGTACAAGCAACATAACCAGCGGGAATGTAGACGTAATGTAAACCGATTTACCCGTCGATTTAACACCTGTCAAAACAGTCAACATATGCCCATTTTGCCCACGGGTTAATTTTTCTCAAATTACCCTGACTGTATAAATCCAACTGCCAAAAAAATTTTATTTGAGAATTATGTTTGATCAAAATTGTGAAAATATTATTGGCCTTATTTTTGATGATTATAAAGCCTTGACGAGTTGAAATCGCCGTTCGTGTAGGTGTAAAAAAATAAATGACTGGAATTATAAACATTGGGTACTAATAGTAATAGTAATTTTATTATTCAAAAGATGCATTAATGTGTCTCTGAGCTTTTGATTGGCCCCAAGCAGCGCTGAGGGATGTGTTCACGTTGGGCCAATTTGATACCGAACATGAGCTTTTTTTATCTTGAGGCGATGCATCATTTGAATGTTTCATTACTATTACTACACTGTTTATATTCCAGTAATTAATTCGAGACATTTATTTTTTAACCTACGCGAACGGCGATTTCAACTCGTCAAGGACTTATTTTGGACCTACAGTAAATCCGCCGTAAACAGTGGTTACATATAGTTATTGGTTATCAATAATTTCCAGTGGCGATTCCTTTTTAGCTTGGATTTAACCTTAAACCTCCCTTACGCTAAATATGGTCTTCCTAATACCGTATTATAATATGTCCAAGACGAAGACCCTAATCTTCCTCAAATTGAAGTGGGATTCCCGAGAATTACATCTCTCCAAAAAGAGCCTATTTCATTTAGAAAATGGGGGAAAGATATGTGCTATTAAAAGTGCAATTAAAAACCCATTAACTGCTGGAAACGATGCATTAATCTCCCGCTCGTCATTGGCCGTTCAAGGCCAGAATTAATTTTAATTAAGTCGCCGAATCCAGTCCAGTGCAAAAAATCCCGCGAAATTAATTTGTCATAAATTCAATTGTGATGAGTGAATTAAGTAATTCTATAATTTTTTTTGTGACGGTTGAGTTAAAAATTCAATTTAAGAAGAATTTTAAAGTGCCTTAGAAATGTCAGAATGATGGATTAAATTCGAGATGCGAAATTACAAATTTTAAGTTCAAGGCCTTGAAATATCGCATCTTTGAAAAGCAATCATGCCTCCTAGAATTCCGATTACAAGATTCAAGTTCACACCTCGAATTTAAGTGATCATACCGTGTGCTCAAACTATGAATGTCGGGTTTACAGTCATGTTTAGCACACGGTACTTTACAAGAGAGTAAATCTGATAGTTCATGTCATATCCCATAGAATAGCGCATATGCTATGCCATATAAACCAAATGATACCACAGACGATACCTCAATGAATACCTCCATGTTATACCCCCAAAACACACCATATAGCCTTTATATAGCTATAGAAGAAGTGTCTATTTATCGTTTAGAATACCCTTATGATACCAGGATTACGTGAAAGTGATATTAGTATATTATAGTTTTTTATATATATAATATATTACTAATAACGAGCATGTTAATACTATAAATTTTTGAGTTTTATAGATTGTGTGTTTGATTAAATTTTATTGATAGTTTCGGCGCCTAGATACAGTGGCGTGACCATTAGCAGTTATGTTTTTCTTATCATTGATCGAATGCCTGGTGTTTTTTTTAATCTACATTTTAAAATTTGGCGAAAGAAATAAAAAAAATATCAAACAAAAATAAAATAAACTTTGTTTGGCGTTTCAAAAATAAGCAACATTGTTTTTTCACGAAAGCGTCCGTATTGAGTGCATCCGTATTGAGAGTAAGGACCCCTTTTAATAGTCCCAACCTTATAACCGCCCTGTCTATAAAACTTTATTTTTTTTATCTATAGTAACATTCCGTCAAACTAATGATGGATCAAACCGCAAACCAAAAAGGGTTACAAAGAACGTCAGGTTAATTTATTTCAGAAGGCGTCTTTTTCTTGACGCCAAAAACATATTTCCCAAATGCAACCCAAAAATATACCGCGTGTACGCACTAAAAATGTCACGGTGTAAACAATTTGAGTGAAATAGTTGAGTGAAATAGTTGGAATTTGAATATTGAAATTCCGAGTTTTTCAAAACAAAATATCAGAAAATTCCCCTTACGTGGGTTTCCGACAATGGTTTTTAATAGATTCCGAAAAACAAACTATTCAAACTTGAGCTAAGTATGCTCCTTCGTCTCCTGGGAGTTAGTGAGTTCATTTCAATGCGCTCGAAAATGTGCGATCCCAACTTAGATACCGCGGTCTTTCGGAGAAAACCTTTTAAGAAAAAAACGTTATTCGAAGTAAACGGTTTTCGGGGAATTTTTTGTTGAAAAAAACGTTTTTCGGGAAACTATGAATTTGTGGTCTCTCTCAACCAACGTACCAAAACTGTTTTCTCCGAATAACTTTTTAGCCGTAAAATGTTTTTTCCGAAAGACCGCGGTGCCTCCAACTTACTGGTATTTCATACCTGAAAAAAGTGTGCAATTTTAGGTGTAAAAATGTGTTAACTGTTCCTTTCCAAATGCAG
>SCLG01001154.1:0-18676 GCA_004367875.1 Oikopleura albicans
CACAACAAAAACTATAATAACAATGAGAACAACAAAAAGCAGGGACCCAACGACGGCACCAACAATCACCTCCGTCTCGGCCATTATTTGAAAGTTTTCGTCCTTATTTTCGCCACCCGGATCTCTTAATTGTGTACTATTTAACATAATAAAAAAATAAATAAAATAAGTTTTTTTTTTGGATTGACTTTGGCTCTCCGATGTACCTTAACGCGTTATTAGATCGTCAAACAAACAAGCGATATTGAAGGAAAAAAAATAGTAGAAATAAAAAAAAACGATTTTAATGACTCGTATTTCGTGACACCTTACTTAAATTAAACGAATCGTAACTGTTTATTTTTACGCAGAAAAAAAGATGACTATGAGAAAAATTGTTTTTTGGGTAAATAGAACGTAAAAAAATCAGCATGACGGCCAAGAGCTGGTCGTAAGTCGTGGCTCGGAATGTCAACATTGTTCCAACAGTCATTAAAAATAAAATTACGATAAGATTTATTTGTTCGCCGCTATCAAGTACCGTACGGGCAAAAACTGCCCTACCAAAAATTTGAACAAAATGTGACACGTGTTTAACTATTATTTAAATAACTCGGCTATAGTACTGAAATCATGAAAAATGTATGTTTTATCTGGATGTGCGAGTTTGTGTCGGGTCCCGCCTACGCACCTGAGTGGATCGCTCGAAAACGCGTAGGTTTATTATGTGGGCGTGAAGTTAATAAGGCCCCCACCTAGGGCCGTCAATAGCCGGCCCGGAAATCATGAAATTTTACTGTTTCATTCAGTTTTAAAAAGTAGATCGTATGTTTGTAACTCAGTTTTTCCACAAATTTATTAGATCAGGCGATAAATGAATTTAAATGGGGCAAAATTAAATTTTAAACCTTAACCCTGAGTCCTCACACTCAATATGTTTTTGAAGTACCATCGGAAGAGCCCAAATCATACTGATCCAGTCTTTAATTCGAAAATTTATTTTTTCTCGATTTTTTCAAATGATAAAAGGCTAAAAAATTTAGCCTTAAATACACCCAAAACAAACACATAAACCCTTTTTGATACCTCGATTTCATGTCAGATGAAATTGTATTTTCTCAAAATAAATGTTCCTCAACAAACTTTTATCGTGCATAGAATTATTTCAACAATGATGTGCAAATCTGTTGTAACTAAATATGACAGTATTTATATTAGATTACAGCATTTCCTAAAATGATTTCCAGGAATTCATTTCCCCAATTTGAATGGTTTTTGGAATGGTTGTTTTCTAATAGGCTTAAAAACCTAGAAAGCGAGAAGCGTGTTTTTATAATTCATACTGTAAATCAGTATACCGGTTGAGTTTCATGAAAATCGGCCGAGCGTTTCAAATAAAAAGGGAAAATTGATCTTTATATCATCTCAAAATATGCCGACACGGTATACTAGAAACGCTCGGCCGATTTTCATGAAACTCAACCGGTANTAATAACTAAAAAACAGCAAAATTGTTGATTTTATATTATGAACCAATCATATTGAAAAATATTGCGAGTATTTTCCCCAATGTTTGCGCCACCTATTGGATTCCACATTTTATCGAATTTTCAAAAACATAATACTCTTTTAGCCAAAAGGAAAATGCAGGCAATAATCGACGAAACAAACGATGCAACATTTAAACTGGAAAGTGAAGCCGGAACCACGGTCGAGTACGTGACTCTTCTCACCTTCCTCGATGAAATTCAGACCCGCATTGAACCAGTCGAAGAACAGGCCAATATTGTCACCGGCATGTACGAGCTAATGGAGCAATTTTCGGTACCGGCACCGCCCGAAGATTTAGCACTTTTCCAGACTCTGCGACCGGCCGTCATTGACTGTCGAACGTCGATTGATAAGGCCGTCGGCGAACGAGATCAAAATGTCGATAAGCTAGCCGCGCTCATCGACAAAGACATTGTCGAGATGGACAAGGATACGTTTCATAAAAGTTTTTTTTATACCTGCTTAACTGATGTTCCCTCGGACCTTGTAAATGAACTCATTAGCCACCGGCCATCGTAATTCATGATAAACACAAGAGGACAATCAGATTCCGCGAAATCCTCATGTGGGACATATACATGTACTCTCTTCTGATTGGTCAACTCGAAAACGAGCACAAAGAGCGCATTTATTTTATAATTTTCGAAATAAAAAATTTAAATTGAAAATTAAATTCAAATACTTTTCAGATTAATTTTCGCACAACAATGATAATATATGACTCATGGGCCATATATTATCATATGGTCATATATTATCATTGTTGTGCTAAAATTAATCTGAAAAGTATTTGAATTTAATTTGAAATTTGAAATTTTTTTTTCGAAAATTATAAAAAAATGCGCTTTTGTGCTCGTTTTCGAGGTTACCAATCAGACGAGAGTATTTGTCCCAAATGACGATTTCGCGGTATCTGATTGGCCTCTTGAGTTTATCATGAATTACGATTCATCGCTAAGGGGTCAATTATTATTGTTTTTTGAAACGTCGAATAGGAATTGCGCGATGTCAAACAAGAAATCCAAGACCCGTCGATTTTGGATATCAACACGGATATGAATATAATCAAAACAAAAATGGATAAACTCGTGTCGACCATGGACGAGTTACAGAATCGCGCCTTTCAATACAAAACCTATCAGAAGAATTTCAAGGTCGAGGTCACCAAGTATGAAGAGCTGGAACAGGTTCATGCCGAGCTGCGTTTGAAGGAATTACTATGGCGCTCGCTCGACGAGTGGGACTCGCTTTTGGTACAATGGTATAAACAGGACTTCAATGAGATTGATCCCAATGATATGGACGCCATCGTTGGAAAATATGCCAAATACTCGCACCAACTTGAAAAGGGGAGTGCTACAGTTTGTACTTATTTTTTGGTATCACATCTTGAAATTTTGGGTTTTAGGTTTTTTTCGATTTTCAAGATCTTGAATGGCTTATACATTTTTAGAATTTTACATTTTTTGAAATATGAAAAGATATTTGAAAGTGGAAATTGAAAAATTCCAAAAATTGAAAATTTCACAAATTTTATATATTTAGTTGCCCGCTTAAAGTAACAGTCAGTTTTTCCTCATACGCACTACCTGCTTAAAGTAACAGTGCCGCCTACGCGTTTAAAGGAAGGCCATAAATGGTACACAAATTGATACTCAAGGTGAAACTGTTTCTTTAAGCAGGTAGTGCGTAGGAGGAAAAACTGACTCTTACTTTAATCAGTAATTGTTTTTTTCAGATTTTGAAATTTTTATTTTCTGTTAAATATTTCGCATTCAAATTTACGAAATTTTTGACAATCCGTAGTTATCCCTTTATAAGGGACTTCCGCCAAATAACGTTGTTACAATCCTGAAAGCAAAAGTAGAAAAGCAAAAAGACCGTATGACCGTTATTACGAACCTCCGTAACGACTCATTCAAACCGCGGCATTGGGTTAAAATTGAAGAAATTCTTGGGCAGACGATGCCGACCGAGGAAGACGAGCAACAACTGACCCTCAATTTGCTTGAAGAATGGGAGGCATTTGAGCACACTGAAGAAATTGAAGAAATTTCGGGACAAGCTTCGGGCGAGGCCGCACTCGAAATTATGCTCAAGGTTGGTCTATAGACTGTACAGTGTTGCTAACAAATAAGTACAGCCATAATTAATAAATAAGTAACAGCCTAACAAATAAGTACAGCCATAAGTACAAATAAGTACAGCCATTTCCCCCTTTCTGTCCGTTTTTTACCCAATGTCAATGGCCCAAAGGCTTTGGGCGGCCCAAATTGGGCCAAAGCGGACATGACAGAAAAGGTCGCAATACATGCTCAGTTGTGCACTTTTCCAGAAAAAATTAAAAGCATGCCCAGTTGTGCACGTCGTAGACGGCTGGTATCAATTGTAGCTATAAAAAACATTTTTATTTTTCAAAAATGTCTAACTCGTCGGCCAAGGCTATTAATTGAAAAGTGGTCGGGGCCAATCGGTATAAATTACGTTTTATTTCGTTTGGCCATTAATTGGCTAAGGAGTGCCCGGGGACGGTGCCCCCACTGTGGAAGCTGAGAATAATTTTTGAACTTTAAAGTTTAACGTTTAAACCCTAAAAAATATCTAATTCAGAAAGTCGAAGATGCATGGAAAACTACTGAGTTTGTCGTTTTGCCGCACCGTGATACAAAAGACGTTTTCATTTTGGGCGGAACTGACGAAATTCAGGTTCAGCTGGACGATTCACGGGTGGCCATCGCAACCATTGCCTCGTCCCGCTACGTTGGACCCATCAAGGAACGCGTTGAAGACTGGCAACGTCAACTCAACCTTATGAATGAGACGTTGGAGGAGTGGCTGAACTGTCAACGCAACTGGCTCTACNAGAAATCGTCGATTCCGCGATTTTTTCAAAAAAATTTTTTATTTTTCTTTGTCTCAGATTATTCGCCGTGAAATTTGACTCGATATGTGTATCAGCGATTTTTGATTCGGGCCAGTTTTTGACAAGATTTTTGCAAAAATAGGGCGTTTCGTCGAAATTTCGACGAATGGACCCTTGGGAGTTAATTGAAAATTGGTCGGTTTCGGGGCCAATCGGTATAAATTACGTTCTATTACGAGAATAATTTTTGAACTTTAAATCCTAAAAAATATCTAATTCAGAAAGTCGAAGATGCATGGAAAACTACTGAGTTTGTCGTTTTGCCGCACCGTGATACAAAAGACGTTTTCATTTTGGGCGGAACTGACGAAATTCAGGTTCAGCTGGACGATTCACGGGTGGCCATCGCAACCATTGCCTCGTCCCGCTACGTTGGACCCATCAAGGAACGCGTTGAAGACTGGCAACGTCAACTCAACCTTATGAATGAGACGTTGGAGGAGTGGCTGAACTGTCAACGCAACTGGCTCTACTTGGAGTCGATCTTTTCGGCGCCCGACATTCAACGACAGCTGCCCGCTGAGGCAAAAATGTTTTTGGCCGTTGACAAAAGCTGGAAAGACATCATGCGAAAAGGTAAAAACAAATGGTGTTAAGATAACTGGTTAGGATGTGTGTGCCCAATCTACCAGAAGAATTGAAACTTTCAAAATTAACATGTTATAAAAAATTTTACATGTCCCAGATTTTAGTTTACTTTTCTTGTTTTTATGGAAATTCAAAAATCTATTTTTCGAACTGGTCACCCAAAGCACATATTTTGTGAAAAAATTTAAGAATAGTTCGGGAATTTTGTGCGTAAACTTTACAGGTTCCATATTTCCCCTACATATTTGATATTCAGGTTAAAAATAAAAACATTTTTTAGTCAATCGTCTGCCAAATGCGTTGCGGTCATCAACTGGACCCGGCCTCTTGGAGTCCTTCCTTAACAATAACAACTTATTGGACCAAATTCAAAAATGTCTTGAACAGTATTTGGAGTCGAAACGCGCTGTCTTCCCACGATTTTACTTTTTGTCAAACGATGAATTGCTCGAAATTTTGGCTCAAACGCGAAATCCCCTGGCCGTTCAGCCCACGGTTCGAAATAANAAAATGTGTTAAGATAACTGGTTAGGAGATGTTTACCCAATCTACCAGAAAAATTGAAACTTTCAAAATTACCAGTTTTTAAAAATTTTACATGTCCCAGATTTTAGTTGTTTTTTTATGGAAATTCAAAAATCGATTTTTCGAACGGGTCACCCTAAGCACATATTTGGAAAATATTTTGGTAATTTCTGTATTGATTAAGAACAGTCCGGGAATTTTGTGTGTAAACTTTACAGGTTCCATATTTCCCCTGGTTATAAATGCAGTATAAAAATAAAAACGTTTCTTAGTCAATCGTCTGCCAAATGCGTTGCGGTCATCAACTGGACCCGGCCTCTTGGAGTCCTTCCTTAACAATAACAACTTATTGGACCAAATTCAAAAATGTCTTGAACAGTATTTGGAGTCGAAACGCGCTGTCTTCCCGCGATTTTACTTTTTGTCAAACGATGAATTGCTCGAAATTTTGGCTCAAACGCGAAATCCCCTCGCCGTTCAGCCAACGGTTCGAAATAAACGCAGATTTTTGTGTGTGATTTTTTGAACAAAAGTTTATATTTTTATGATTTTTTTTTTTTTTTGAAATATTTTTTTGGAATTTTCGTCTAATTTTGTTTATAAAAGTTTTGTTTATAAAAATTTTGTTTATAAAAGTCTAACATTTTTATTTGAAATTTTCGTGAAACTTTTTCTTTTAAGATATTATCTGGCAAATGGTTTTGTTTAAAAAATGTCCCTGCTGATTTCAAATATGTCTGATTTTATGTTTGTCTAAATTTCAAATATATGGGGTCTCATAAGGGACATAGACTATATCAGGTAGTTCAAAGGGACAAATGTTGAGTCTGGTCAAAAATATCAAACCGTCCCTTAATGTAAGACCCCCTGTAGTATGCGTGATTTTTTGAACCCTGGTCTAGCCCCATTTACGAAAATGTTTTGATGCAATTGCTTCTCTCGAGTTCGGCAAAACTACGGACCATGCGACCGGTGAGACCACATTCACCAATGATATTCTTTCGATGATTTCGCCCGAAAAGGAAGTCGTATCTCTTGGTAAGGGTCTCAAAGCTCGTGGAAACGTTGAAGACTGGCTCGGCAAGGTTGAAGAGGCTATGGTTGCCAATTTACGAAAGTTGACAAAGTTTTCCGTCGCCGATTATTTAACAAAGTCGCGACCCGAATGGACTACAGGTTACGGTTTAAATCGGATATTTTATAAGTTTTTATAAAGTTTTTTGATGGGTTAAAAGTTTTAACTTAAAACTGGCGATTTATAAACCGGTTATTAGCCGGACATGCTTCACAGGTCGTCCTGACTGTATCACAAATCTATTGGTGCAAAGAGTTGACATTATGCCTCTCGGGTGATCACGATCGCTTGGCGGCGCTAGCTGAATTCCTCCAGGAGAATTTCCGCCGTCTTAATGCCCTGGCCGCCATCGTCCGCAAAGAGATACCGGCCATTCATCGCGCCATTTTGGGCGCGTTGATCACGCTCGATGTTCACGCGCGAGATATCGTTGCCGATTTATGCGCGCAGCAAATTGATCGCGAGGATTCGTTTGAGTTTGTTCGACAAATGCGTTATTATTGGGAAACCGATATTGATAATTGTGTCGTCAAAATGTCGACTTCACGCTATATTTATGGCTATGAATATTTGGGAGCCTGCGCCCGGTTGGTCATCACGCCCTTAACCGATCGCTGCTATCTGTGTTTAATGGGCGCCCTTCAACTGGATCTCGGTGGGGCGCCGGCAGGACCGGCTGGAACCGGAAAAACCGAAACAACAAAGGTAATTATTTTTATTTTGGCCAGACTGCTGGTGCTCTAAGTACTCTCTAAATACAATTTAATTATTAATTAATTTTAATTATTAATAAATTTCACTGTTTTTGCCAGTGAATCAAAAGCCAGATTCTTAGATAAGTTTTCATTGCAAGCGGTTTAAACAAAATATTAAATTATTCGATTTTTTAGTAGTCTTGGGGTTTTATATACGAAGGTGGGTGATTTTCATACTGAAGTCAAAATCATCACCAAAAAAAAAAGAAAAAATGGTGATGATTCTGCCTTCTCTCGAAAAAGGCGACCCTTATTTCTCGACCCTTATATCTATTTGATGATAATGATCCTTATTTGAGGACCCCTGTAGTAATAGTTTACACTTTTAAATTCTGCCTCCTAACTTAAATTTCATTTTTCAGGATTTAGCCAAAGGTCTCGCAACCCAATGTGTCGTTTTCAATTGCTCAGAAGGTTTAGATTACAAAATTATGGGTAAGTTCTTCTCTGGCTTGGCCCAATCCGGGGCATGGGCTTGTTTTGATGAGTTCAACCGAATTGACATTGAAGTCTTGTCCGTCATTGCGCAACAAATTTTGACTATTCGAAATGCAAAGGCGCAAAATCTGACGCGGTTCCTCTTTGAGGGCCGAGAGATTAAACTGGAAAAATCATGTGCCGTCTTTATTACAATGAACCCGGGTTATGCGGGTCGAACTGAACTCCCCGACAACTTGAAGGCACTTTTCCGCCCCATTTCCATGATGGTGCCCGACTATGGCCTCATTGCCGAAGTTCAGGGTTCGAAATTATTTTTGGTTATTTTGTGTTTGTTTTTTAGTATTTTTTATTTGAAAATATTCATGAACAGCTAATCCATGTCTTATTTTTGATAATTTTTCTAACATTTGTTTTTCTATGAAAATTTTGGTATATTTCGGCCGAAAATTTTTGGTATATTTTGGACGAAGATTTTTGGTTCTCTTTTATAGATTTTTTTTCTTACGATGGTGCGGAGGGTTAAGTCACGACGTCTAAAAAAGGGTGACGGTTATGAGTACAAATGGTGTGGTCGCGAGAAACCATATTTTGAACAACGATTCGCGACCAAATGGTGTGGTCGCGAAAGTACTCATAAACGGGTTTGTTTCGCGACCACAAATGGTCGCAAAAGTACCCCACTCCTAAAAAAGCTGATACGTCTAAAAAATATTTTCTAATTGTCTGATTGAATGTTTTTGAACTCTACCGAAGTTATTCTGTATTCTGAAGGTTTCGAAAATTCAAAACCATTGGCGAAGAAAATGACTCAAATGTACAAACTATGTTCTGAACAGCTTTCACAACAGGACCATTATGATTTTGGTATGCGCGCCGTAAAATCTGTTCTCGTCATGGCTGGCGCGCTCAAGCGCGAAAATCCGCTCATTGTTGAAGATGTGACGCTGATCCGAGCTTTGCGTGACTCAAATTTGCCAAAATTTTTATCACAAGATGCGATTTTGTTCAAAGCTATTCTGTCCGATTTGTTTCCGGGTGTGGAAATTCCGGAACACGACTATGGTATTTTCCTCAAGACCATTCAAGACTGCACCGCCGCAAAGGAAGGGTTTTTATATAATAATTTAAAAAACGTCCTTTAAATTTTAAACGGCGTCATATATAAATTATTTCATTTGAGGTGTATTTCATGATGGTGTCATATTTTTCAGTTGGTCATGTTCCCATTTTGAAAACCAGGCTATGTTTCTAAATCTTCTTTAATTTCGCCACATTTAAAAAAGGGTGTCAAATTTTAGAGTGGTGTCATATTTACACCCGTGTCATATTTACACCTGTGTCAAATTTTAGAGTGGTGTCACATTTCAACCTGTGTCGAATTTTAGTGTGGTGTCACATTTCAACTTATGTCAAATTTTTGAAGTGAAAGTATTTTGAATTTTTCGTTTTCCATAATATTTTACTCCATAAACCCTAAACAAAGGAGCTACAAGTTATACCGCAACAATCAAACAAGGTCATTCAACTGTACGAAACGATGGTTGTACGGCATGGTGTGATGTTGGTCGGACCGACAGGTGGCGGAAAAACGACCTGCTATCGGATTTTGGCCGATACGCTTGAGACATTAAAGAAAAACGGACATAAGCATAAGCAATACGAGCCGGTGACCCAGATGATTATGAATCCAAAGTCAATTACTATGGGAGAGTTATATGGCGAAGAAGATCCCCTCACCATGGAGTGGAAAGACGGTCTAATGGCAAAGTTAAGGTTGATAACTCGATTTTTTTTATGTTTATTAAAAAAATGGTCAATATTTCGAAATTCAGCAATATTTTCTTGTCAGATCATTTTTCCAAGTATTAAATCAAGTCATATTTTCAAATCGGGTCAAATTTTAAAACCTTATCAAATTTAAATGTGTCTATTTCTAACCCTATTAGGGGCTCCAATCCCATTACGTCCGTTTATCCCTTTACGGCCGCTTTTTTCGAGAACCGAAAACGGTCGTAATGGGAGTAAGCACTGTACTAAACGGTCTGTCAATCTTGAGAAGTGTGTTCGGCAAGCGTCCTCAACCTATACCGACGACCACAAGTGGATCATTTGCGACGGTCCAGTCGACGCCCTCTGGATTGAAAACATGAATACAGTCCTTGACGATAATAAAATGTTGTGTCTCGCCAACTCGGAACGTATTAAACTGTCGGCCGAAATTCACATGTTGTTTGAAGTACAAGATTTAGCGGTAGCCTCACCGGCCACCGTATCCCGCTGCGGTATGGTCTATATTGACTCGAGTGATCTCGGCTGGAGGCCCTATATGCGCACGTGGATCATTGGGCTCGACGAGAGCCTTTTGGATGAAAATTTAAAACAGTACTTGACCGATTTGTTCGATGCATATGTCGAAGATGCGCTCAGATTTTCCAACAAACATTGTAAACAGGTTAGTTTAACCCTCAGTGCCGTTTTACTAGCACAAATTTGTGATTTTAACGGTAATTCTATATTTTAATATTCCGTAAATGCGCAAAAAACCTCAAATTGGATAAGTATTAACACGTGGCTATTACACACGTGGTTAAACGATATGGGTTCATCATTTGAGCACAATAATATACACACGGTGCGCTCTAATTATGGAAAATTTCGAGAAAATTATGAAAAGCAAAAACCAAAAAAATAATTCATCGAAAATTTTGAGATACCGTTAGGAATCCTAATGTTTCATTGCCAATGCACTGCNACTCGAGTGATCTCGGCTGGAGGCCCTATATGCGAACGTGGATCATTGGGCTTGACGAGAGCCTTTTGGATGAAAATTTAAAACAGTACTTGACCGATTTGTTCGATGCATATGTCGAAGATGCGCTCAGATTTGCCAACAAACATTGTAAACAGGTTAGTTTAACCCCCAGTGCCGTTTTACTCGCACAAATTTGACAGTTTACCGGTAATTCTATATTTTATTATAACGTAAATTCGCAAAAAAACTCAAATTTGGAAAAGTATTAACACGTGGTTAAACGATATGGGTTCATCATTTGAGCACAATAATATACACAAGGTGCGCTCTTTATTATGGAAAATTTCGAGAAAATTATAAAAAGCAAAAACCAGAAAAATAATAGGAATTAAGAAATTTTCCCGTAAATTCATCGAAAATTTGGAGATACCGGTAGGAATCCTAACGTTTCATTGCCAATGCACTGCGCTATAATGCGGAGACATCGAACTGGCGGTCAAAAATTCATGATTTTTTTACGACTTTCTAGGTCATTTTGACAACCTAAAATAATGTTACACTTTTTTGGATTCCCGAATGCAGCTCTATAACCTCAGGTTTTTCAACGAAATTTTGACCGCCAGTTTGTAGCCCTCCCAATATAGGCTTTATTTTTTGCGTTCGTACTCGAATGTTTCTCGCAACCCTCAACCTAAGTTGTAACATAAAACTAGAGACCCTTTGGTTTTTGGAGAAGTCAGACACCCCATTTTAAATTTTCAACGCTTTGAGACGTCAGGCAAACATGACAGTGTAAATATTATACGGAGAATATTGTATCATAATCTTAGATAAAATGTATTACATTTTTTTTTGTCTTTGTACAAAGCAAACAGTCATTTTCAATGACATCATGGCAGGTGTATTCAATCGCAGAAAGGAAATATATATATATTTAAACAGAAATAATTAATATCAAACGTAGATTAGCATTTTAGCTCATTATTTAGGCATTGAGTTTTTAAAAAATTGTAAAATAAAGTTGACCGGTTTGCCAGCTTGAGGTTAAATGAGCCGCTCGACATTGCCCGGTTGAGAAACAGTGTTGACGTTCACTTTTCTTTGGGCGTCCGCGAGTTCCATGTTTGACGGGTCGTACTTTCCAGACTCTTTTCGCTTTTTTCTTATCTAATTTTGAAATATTTGAGATTTAAAAATGAATTTTTTCAACGTAAGAAATAATTAAAATCAGTTTCCGATATGTGACGCATTAACTCCTGGGGGTCACATTGTGATAATCGTCACGAATCGCCCTACAGACCCAAATATCTCGCGGAAACGAGCGTGTACGAAAAATCGCCAATAGAGGGCACCCCTCTGAGGGGTCGAACGAATTTTGCGAAAAACAAATTACAATTTTTTTTTGAAATTTTTGCAGAATCAACACTTTCTGAGACAAGAAAATTAAGCAAGAAATGTCCTAGAATTCTGCGAAAATACGTAAATACTATTAGAAAAACATTCACAAATACGTAAAAAATGATAAAACAATTTGGACATTTTAGTCTACTGTGTAGGGTTAAATTTTTTTTTCTGGAAAATCCTATCTGAGATAGTTTTACCTCCTTGTCAAGCCATACAAAAAAATTAATGGAAATTTTGTGAGTCCGTTATAAAAATAAGTGGTGAAAAAATAAGGTCAAACTGAAAAACTGGGTCATATTTTAAAATCATAAAAAAAAGCGTAAAAGTTATGTGACATAACTTGTGTCATTCTTGTCATTTTAGGGCTATCCAAAATACCCTGTAACAAATGGGAGGGACATTCAGCAATTATAAAATAAATTATTAGTACTAGTACTTGATCAAGCTACATATCGATCATAGACGTCCCCGCAAAGTTAATTAGGTCCTCGAGAGTTCCGTTTAATCATAAATCATGATTCATTGTCAATCCGTCGGTGATAAAAAAAAACTTGTAGGTCAAATACGAGCTTTTCTTTTTTTATTTGAAATAAGTTTTTTTTATTTTATGAAAACTGATATGGTTCGTATACCGAATTTTACCACGAACGGTAACGATCAAGTACATAGGCACTACCCGAAATCGCAGAAACAGGAAAATTTTCTGCGTTTTCCGGTTTCTGCGTTTTCCGAGTTGAAAAGTCCCAGAAAACGCAGAAACCTGAAAACGTAGAAACCGGAAAACGCAGAAACAGGAAAACGCAGAAAATTCTTAAATCTTCGTTTATTGGCATACACAACAATTATTGTATAACAATTATTAATTTTTTAATACGTTTTTAATACGAGATTTGAAAGAATCTATTGAATAAAATTTTTTGCGTTTTCCGGTTTCTGCGTTTTCCGACTAGAAACATGAAATAGCAGAAACCGGAAAACGCAGAAACATGAAATAGCAGAAACCGGAAAATTTCTGCGTTTTCCTGTTTCTGCGATTTCATGTTTCTGCGTTTTCCTGTTTCTGCGATTTCGGGTAGTGCCTTTTACAAGTCATCCAGATTCTCAATGAAGGCATGTAATAATAATTGTGAAACTTCTCGGAACTTAATAAATCAACTTGGTTTACTATATTTGTATATTATGAACACTGAGCCATTTGGCACATGCAACTTTACTCTAAGGTTAACATTGAAAGTCATTACCTTAATCACAACAAAAACTATAATAACAATGAGAACAACAAAAAGCAGGGACCCAACGACGGCACCAACAATCACCTCCGTCTCGGCCATTATTTGAAAGTTTTCGTCCTTATTTTCGCCACCCGGATCTCTTAATTGTGTACTATTTAACATAATAAAAAAATAAATAAAATAAGTTTTTNTTTTGACACATAAACCCTTTTTGGTACCTCGATTTCATGTCAGATGAAATTATATTTTCTCAAAATAAATGTTCCTCAATACACTTTTATCGTGCATAAAATTATTTCAACAATGATGTGCAAATCTGTTGTAACTAAATATGACAGTATTTATATTAGATTACAGCATTTCCTAAAATGATTTCCAGGAATTCATTTCCCCAATTTGAATGTTTTTGGGAACACAGTTAATCACTTTTAGTACAATATGGGGTAAAATAACGTGCTTCTTGCTTTCGCAAATTTTGTTTTCTAATAGGCTTAAAAACCTGAAAAGCGAGAAGCGCGTTATTATACTTCATACTGTAAATCAGTATATCGGTTGAGTTTCATGAAAATCGGCCGAGCGTTTCAAATAAAAAGGTAAAATTGGTCTTTATATCATCTCAAAATATGCGGACACGGTATACTAGAAACGCTCGGCCGATTTTCATGAAACTCAACCGGTACAAGTCCTAAAAATCACAAATCTTACCATTTATAAAATGGGATATTCAAAAATAGAAGTTTCAGGTTTTTTTTATTTTTTACACCATAAAAGCCAATTTCAAAAAAAAATACCGTGATTTTTTATAAGCGAAAAAAAAAAAAAGTTTAAGAATTTGAAAAAGCGGATTATATTACCTTTTATACGATAATCTCTCTAAGGAGTGATTTGAGAGCTGTGTGTTTTTTTAAATAATATAAAAAAAACGTACGGCGCATAATTTTTATGGAAACATGGTCAAAATCTATTCATCAAATTGAATCACCATGGCGCTGGCGTTCTCTGTCAATGCTCGAGTCTGATTAATGTAAGCTCCAACAAATCAACAATAATTCATTTTTTGACAATAGTTTTTTACTAAAAAAAATTATATGAAAGGATACATTCATAATAGTATATACGCTACTTCCTTTGATATAAAAGTCATTTTCAGCTAAGTTTAACTACTATCGACATAATAGTCCTAAAAATTGTGGTTGAATTAGGGAAAACCGCTTTCGTCCGTTTTTTATTAAACATAAATTTAATTTTAAATCTAATTAAAAAAAATCATATTTATGTAACCTGTATTTTAACTGCATCACGTACCTGTTTAAAGTAACAGTCAGTTTTCCGCCTACGCAACACTTACTCAAAGAAACAGTCAGTTTTCCGCCTACGCACCACTTACTTAAAGTAACAGTCAGTTTTCCGCCTACGCACCACTTACTTAAAGTAACAGTCAGTTTTCCGCCTACGCACTACTTGCTTAAAGTAACAGTTCCGCCTACCTGCTTCAACTAAACCCAAAAACGGGACACTTGGAACTGTTATTTAAAGCAAGTAGTGCGTAGACGGAAAAAACTGACTGATACTTTAATAGCTGGTGTGTTTTAAATTTTCCAAGTATTTTTAATGCCATCTGGCCAGCGAAAGAATTCTTAAATTTTGGCGAGGTTTTCGTTATTTCATAAATTTCTTTAGATGATGATTCAAGTAAACCAAGCAAAGATCGTGACACTTTGTAGTCTCATCAAAGCCATTTTGATCGATCCGCGAACCCCAAAACTATCCGTGGACCCCTCAAAAGCAACCCAAATTCTGACCGGCATTTTCATCTTTTGTTACACGTGGTCCATTGCCGGCAATTTAACCGAGGAAGGATGGGAAAGTTGGGACACTTTCATTCGGGAACAAATGGAAGATAATAATGACGCTCGACTTCCACAGGCCGGAGACGTTTTTTCGTTTTTTATGGATCCTTCCATGGGTCGATTTGAAGGATCGGTGTTCGAACGTTATACACAGGGTGCGCAGTTATCTTGCGAAAATTGCCGCTCGTACGCTTATCTTGCGACTTTTCAGAATTTTATTTTTCGGGATTTATAATATTTATATGATATGCACTGAGCAGTTATCTTGCGAAAAAACGCTTATCTTGCGACTTTTCAAGGACCAAGTTCGCAAGATAACTGCGCACCCTGTGTATATATTTTCTGAAACTCACATGTATGATACAGTGTGACCTGTAGAGTACAAATTCGTAATGAAAAATATAATGTAGGGTACACCTTTAGTCGCTAGAGAGCAGTTTTTCCTAAAAATCCTAAAAAAATTCTCGAATAATTCCTCAAAAGATAATAAAATTCCTACACAATTTCGTTCGGAAAATTATATTTCTAGAAATAAAATTTCTATTTTTTCAAGAGAACTTTATTTTTACAAATTTCGAACTCTGCGCAGGATGGGAAAAAATCCTACCGGTATTCAAATACAACACGGAAGATCGATTTTTCGACATTCTGGTTCCAACTGTGGATACCGTTCGTTTTGGATATATCATGGAAAAATTGTTAACGGTGAACCATTCGGTACTGTTTACCGGTTTAACTGGTGTCGGTAAATCCGTGGTTGCCCGAGCTCAGCTCGAAACGCTCATATCGAAAAATTTCAACCCGATTTTTATTGGCTTCTCGGCCCAGACTAGCTCACTTCGTACCCNTTCCTACAGGCTGGACGGTATAAAAAGCGACCAATTGTTGACAAAAATTCTTGAATACGCACTCTACGACATTTCACTTGTCAACAATTGGTCGCTTTTTAAACCGCCCAGTGACTGGGCCCCAGTCTGTACAAAATCGTTTGGAAAATTATTTTCGGAAAATTAAATTTCTAGAAATAAAATTTCTATTTTTTCACGAGAACTTTAGTTTTACAAATTTCGAACTCTGCGCAGGATGGGAAAAAATCCTACCGGTATTTAAATACAACACGGAAGATCGATTTTTCGACATTCTGGTTCCAACTGTGGATACCGTTCGTTTTGGATATATCATGGAAAAATTGTTAACGGTAAACCACTCGGTGCTTTTTACCGGTTTAACTGGTGTCGGTAAATCCGTGGTTGCCCGAGCTCAGCTCGAAACGCTCATATCGAAAAATTTCAACCCGATTTTTATTGGCTTCTCGGCCCAGACTAGCTCACTTCGTACCCAAGAAATGATCGAAAGTAAACTTGAAAAGAAGCGCAAAAATTTGCTTGGCGCGCCCATTGGCAAAAAGGTCGTCGTTTTTGTTGACGATTTGAATATGCCCAAACTGGACACTTACGGCTCCCAGCCGCCCATTGAATTGCTCCGCCAATATCAGGACTTTGGCGGTCTCTACGATCGCGAAAAATTATTTTGGAAAGATATCGAGAATGTGATAATTTGCTCAGCTTGCGCGCCACCAGGTGGTGGCCGAAATCCGGTAACGGCGCGAATGGTTCGTCATTTTGGAATGTTTTCGATTCCATCCCCATCCGAGTCTGCCTTAAAGACAATTTTTTCGGCTATTTTAGGTTGGGTTTGATTTTTTATGATTAGTCGACGCATATTCTAGACCAATCATAGGCCCGCAATGCGGGCCCGCATGATGGGGCCTAGCGGGCCGCATCTTATTTGTCAATTATGTACTCGTATAATCTCCTGGATTTCACACGGTATGCTAGGTTCCTTGTTATCATACGTATTTTGTGATAATTCCAATTTTGGTTTTTATTTTCACGCGAGATTTTTTACTTTAACTTATGTCCTTATTTCAAACCCAAAAAAGGTGGATTTTTGCAAGAATTTCAACCCGCCGTTCGCGGCACAGCCAGTAATGCCGTTCAAGCAGCTATTGAAATTTACGCGCAAATTAAGGAGGATCTCTTACCAACGCCAGCAAAGTCTCATTACGTTTTCAATCTTCGTGATTTGAGTAAAGTCATTCAGGGTATTTTGCGCGCGGATCCCGAGGTTGTGCGCGACGAATTCACAATGTTCCGACTTTTCTGCCACGAGACGTCGCGCGTTTTTCACGATCGACTCATTGATAGCGATGACAAATCGTATTTTAATATAATGTTGGCCGAAGTCGCCGGAAAACACTTTCGGCAAGAGGTTGACGAAGACACTTTTGTTGAAAAGGCTAGAGTGTACAAATATTTTNGTACAGTCCTGGTTCATCATATTGGTCATCAGAAAAAGCGATTTAAAATCTAGAGAATCGTCGCCTAGGAGTAAAAGTGGCATGATTGAATTCATATCTCCCATTCCGCCACCCTGCATCATCATCATCATAAGCATATTTGAGTTGTCGGTTGTTTTACTGTCATCATCATCCAACAACAACAACGGCAACATCATATTCATCTGGTTAGCCTGGTTGGGATTCGATACTCCTTGTTGTTGCATCATAAGCATAAGCAACGTAGAGTCTATCGCTAGGCATCCGCAAAGAAAACTAAGAAAAAATTTCATTTTTTTTGTCCGGTTTTACTTTGTTATGTTTTGTACTTAACTCTTAGAATCAAGATTATTATAAAGGGCGAATGAGATGGGTTCCAGCAGGTGGATCTTGATTATAGATGAGTGCGCATCTTGATAAATTATAAGGTCAATAAAGATTTTAGTACATCATTGAAATCCGCTGTGATAAAAACTATCCAGGTGCAAATATTTAGTCCATGTGACTGTATAATGGAAATTGAAAATACAAAATATGTCTCGGATTTTTTCTTTTCCTTATTTTCTATAAATTATAGAACATGATGTGGTATCTACTATAAACGATAAATATTTTTTTATTCAAGACTCACACTATAATGGGTTTTCCGTTTTCGATACATACAAGCTACTACTATGTAGATATATAGGACAGCCACCTGAGATTTTGACCCGATTTTAAAAGTACTTCAAATTGCTTGATTTTCAGATATATATGGTAACCCAATACGGCGCATAAAACCGGGCCAATTTCTTTGATTTTTGTCGAAATTCTCAAAAATAACCGGTAAATTTTTATTTTATTATAAAATATTTCGGAAGACGGCGACAACTACAATTAATATACATGTATTGGAATTGAATTCATATCTATCATATTCTGAAAAATGCAAGGGAAAAACTAAAAAATTGAAAAACCAGTTTAACTTGAACCGGTTTGTTCGGTTGGCTCCAATTTTTTTTTTACTTTTTATATATCGCATATAAGCTACAAAATGTGAAAGTTTCGGAACGCTCAGGTGTACTATATTTCTTGTAGGTGTGGTCCCAGGTGGCGGTCCTATAGATATAACATCGAAAAGGTCATTTTTAGCGTTAGAAAACACAACTACCCAAATAGGTAACAATCACCCAAATAGGCAACAAATACCCAAATAGATAACAAAATTTTCAGAACGATGTTGTGACCTATTTGGGTGGGGGACTATCATAAATAGAACAAATC
>SCLG01001155.1:0-15220 GCA_004367875.1 Oikopleura albicans
ATAACTGTGCGCCTGATAACTCCGCACCCGGTGTATTTGTACTATAAAAAAGTTTGTAGGTTATAGATCTATTGCATAATATAGATTTGTTTGTCACAGGCACCATAAAATGATTTTCAAAACATTATATGAATTATTTTAATTTAAGTAATGTACCTGAAACAATATTTTCTTAATTTTTATGTAACCGTTTTCAGGAATTTTATTACAAAGACATAAATGGTCGGTAAATAATTTTACGCATAACGCCGATTTAAAATATAAGCGACGCGTTTTTGCTGATTGGATCAATTCAATCGAACTTTCTTACAATTTCTTCAATATGCCAATAGACGGCGACATTTAGAAAATTTTATTTGTTCATTGCCGCGTCACTTTCACCAAAACGCAGCTTTACGTTAAAAGTACAGGGGGTTGGCAAATAAGGGTCGGTTTCGTGTTTTGATAAACCGACCCTTAAATGGCGACCGGACCTTGTTTGGCGAAACTATGATAAACACATTTTATTGCTGATACTGAATGAAAATATATTTGTTGCGTTTTTTTTATTAATTTTAAGACTAAATTAGAGGTTAAAAACAATTTAAATTAATTATCTTCATAAACGGACCGGAAAATAGTAAAAAATATCCGTAACAATCAATGATAAAATCAGCGACCCTTATTTTTCGCAATAATATTTTTCTTGGAAAAAAGCGATCTTTATTTGGCGCGACCGACCCTTAGTTGGCGCAATCGACCCTTATTTCAGGGGCCCTTGTTGGGCGACCCCACAGTGGGGTCTGGGTGTTCTTGTTTCTGACTTTTTTCAAAACTTACATTAAATATTTAAATGATGAATACTGAGTGCTCCAACAACAAATCAGTCCGAGCAAATTTACGCACGCACTTTACAGTGTTTCAGGCTGAAACTTTCAGCATAAAAAGTGCGTGTAAAAATGGCTCTGGCTTATTCATTGTGGAACCACACAGTATCGCAGTGATATTCAAACGCGAAAAAAATAAATAATTTTACCCCTTCCCTTTTTGGTAACGTTGCTTGACAGCGCGTCTGAGTCCTATGTAGCCTATCATTGGTCCTTTTTGAGCGCGTTCGGTCAATCACCGAAAGGCAAATCACCAAAATGCGATTTCCTTCCTTTAAAATTTTTTTTTTTGACTCAGCCTTTGATATTTTCAAGAAGAAATTTTTTCGCGTTTTGAAATCAGGAGGATACATCATTGCATATTGGCATAAAATCTTGACTCTTGGATGCGCTCTCCCCGCAACTAATGATCACTTAAACCATATGGAGCGTCGATATCAAACTAGTGTTCCAAACGGTTTCGGAGCCAGGGGTGTATTTTTTTTTTGACGATTGCTACTCCGGATGTCACGAAATGGATTTGGGGGTGATTATAATGCGCGTTAGAACGACAAGGTCACGCAATCTGCATACACTACCGACGCGTTCAGCAATCTTAGAGGAGCCAAACGTGCAATTTCTTAAGGACCCGTCATCAGCCGGCACCGTATTTGAGCCACCAACGTGTATACCATCGTTGATTTTCACCAAGGGGACAACATTTTATTTAAAAACCCACATTAATCAATATCTTTGGAATACACAGGCTGCGTAGTTAAGGGCCACCCTCTTAACCGCCACTTTTGCACTTAACCGCCAGTTAGGGGTCCCACTATTTTCCGCTGATCACGCCTACGCCCTGCTCAGTCAACCGCCACTTTGCAGTTAACCGCCATTTGGAATTTTCACATATATGGGAATTTTCCATAAATTTTTGGTAATTTTCGTGAAATATTATTCAATTTTACTAATTTATTTTAATGGTCAATGCCTTTTTTGTACAAAGTTTTCGTCAATTTACTTTTTTAGGTTATTTCAAAAACAAATTTTTTTTATTCCGTACATACCCGTTGTTTATAACAGACATGACATCAAAATGCTATACTAACGTCTTAAAATTCGGCAAGCACTGAATTTAAGTATCGCTTAAGGTACATGTGAGAAAATATTTTTTATATTTTTTATAAAACATATTATGGTCCCCAACAATAAATATGTTTAAGTCTCTGTAGAGTCCGCACCTTAGCTATTTATGATGGAATTTATAATCTGATTACAGTCCCGACCTTCCAATTATGCACCCTTCAATTGTGCACGTTAGTTCAATTATAAAACGGCACAAAATTTCTCGGTAAAACTCGGTAAATACTTTTTTCATAGAAAAAAAAACATAGACAATTTTTTTTACATCAAAAGGCTAATTTGCAATCTGCAAAAAAAAAATCTGTGCCAAGTTTATACTCATATGATAGCACAATCCGAAAATCACATTTATAGAGTTATTTGACCAACTCCTCTAGAAAAGTGGTCATATTGTCCGTGAGTACCACAAGCAATGTCTCCCTCGATGTGCATGTATCTCTCGATGTGCATATCTCTTTCGATGTGCACGTTTTTTTGAAAATCGAAAATGCACATCGAGAGACCCCTGACTGTATTCGAAAAAGGTGGTGCATTAAAACTGTAATTTATGTTCGATGACATGGTCTGTACAGGGGATTACATTCGACGCAATATCTAATCATGTGCCTTCTTTTGTGTGGGTTTGAGTCGAATTCATAATTAATCGTCGATATAGGATTAGGTGTCGGACTTTTTATGACCAAAAGGACCGTACCATCCTTAACTTGAAGTTTTACCAATTTGCGCAATTGTTTGAAAAAAAAAGAAATAAGGTCCAGGATGTTTGCGTATCCGCCCTCGCAAAAAGAACCGGGTGGCAAAGTTGTCAATGTCTATGTGCTTAGATCGCGCTCCCAGCCTCTTACTTTCAAAGCGGAAATCACAAAACCACCGAAAACAAATAGGATTATATTCTTACCAAATCACAGAAACGTTAGAATGCGAGAATATACCCAAACATTTCCCTGACCTCTAATCATAAATGGAACAACCGTGTTGTTTGTATTTTGCTTTATTTTCACACAACGGCACTGAACTGTTACGATGTATATTTATTTTGACATAAGGGGTGGTTATAAGGTATTGCTTAACTCCCAGGGGAAGTGCGTGTAAATAGACACGCAAAGTGCTTTTTTCGTCATTTTAAGGCATATGGAGGACCCGTAGGGCAAAACGGGTATTGCTGACCCCCCTCAACTTTTCGAGATAATTCGATTGTCGGTATCGCCGATAATTTTTGCCAAATTTTTATTCAACCTTCCGGGTTGAATAAAAACCGGTCATTTTCAACTGCGTGTTTACCCCTAGGGGGTACTCCCTACGGGTTCCCAAAAACTCTTTCCCCCTGAGAGTTAACAGTCATGCACATATTGGGAGCTAGCTACCCATTTCCACTTTATTTCTAAATAAAAAGAGAAGGGCTTGTGATAATAAAAAAAAACGGACAACGGATTTGAAATCAAAAAAAAATTTACGTTTTTATATGGGAGAAAAATATCTTTTTTAAGAAAATTGTTTTTTTACGTTTGGGTCCATGGAGGACGAGGGTTAAGGTTGAAAATCACCCCAGTAAGAGAACAAGAACAGGGCTTTGAAATAAAATAATAATCGAAAAAATCCGTTCATTGTTTGGCGCCCTAGAGTAAATTGGGTAGCTAGCTACCCCAGATGTGCATGATTGTTAAAGTAAGACATTGAAATGCTTTGAAATAAAATGCATAATTTTATTTTTTTTTTTATAAAAGACATGATTTCATCACAAAAAAGTAAAAAATTCGAAAAAACATTAACTTACGATTTTTCAGGGTGTCTGCCACCCGGTGGCATACGTTTTTGCCTAAATTCACCTAATTCCTACTAATTTCTTCAGTTAAAAAAGAACACGTTTAAACTCAAATATTCGAATTTATGAAGAAAATAAAAAAAAAACTGTTTATGGTGCCCAGGTATCGAAATTTTGGGCAAAATCACACGTTTTTTCCATCCCTGATGATGCCTGTATAATAACCGATGAATTTTGAATCGGAATTAACAACCCTTATTTGTAAATATAAGTGGTTAAGGGGTGTATTTAATTTTAATGTTTAATAATTTATTTTTGTCATCCTTTATATTTTTTAACTTTGGTACCACTGCTAACTCAAAGATGGAAGTGCGTGTAAATAGACACGCAACTGGGTTTTTTCGTCGATTTAAGGCATATGGAGGCCTCGCAGAGCAAAACGGGTATTGATGACTCCCCTCAACTTTTCGAGAAAATTCGATTGACGGTGTTATTTTTTGCGTAGGTTGGAGATTTCAAACAGCTCTCTAGTAGGCCTTGGTGGCCCAAATCAATGCTGAATAGTCAGATTGACGTTGTTTGACGAGCTCTACAACTTGGCTTTACCAGTTTTTTTGAATTATTGTGAATTTTTTAAGTGCGTGTTTATTTGCACGCATTTTCCCCCTACGGGTTCCCAAAAACTCCTTCCCCCTGAGAGCTAACTTAGAAGTTTGTGTAATTTCGTTATATTAGCATGTGAGAATACATTTTGATATTTAACTATTTTGAGACTGGTGCAGTCGAGCCCTTTTAATGTGCGCTTTTGAGAAGAAAATGAAAACATACCTCACTTAGGCTGGATCAAATATTAGAATGTTTTTTCTTGAGGTACACTTTTTTGGCGCAAGTTATGTTCATGCGGTTTGAAGTCACCGTGGCTTATGATCGATTTACCGATTGAAATTACGATTATTTCCCTTTCGTCATATATCATGATATAACAAGTACTTCTCAAATTCAACACGAGTACTTTAGCAGACGTCTCGCATCTTCTGTTTTTCTCACCTTGAAAAGTGCACAATGAATAAGTATAATACACGGCATATTATTATGATAAATTCGAATGGCGGCACAACTTTTTTACGCTAGGTGGCCATAAAAAATGTCTACCAGTCACATGTCCACCGGTTTTCAAGAGTCTTCATGATACTCCGTACGCAGTTATCTTGGTGGTACTTATGTTACCGAAATGTAATATTTCGTCATATTTTCTTAATATTTCGTTATATTTTCACTTCCAAAAACTCATGAGATCCAAGTTTCTCAAATTATCTCAACATAACCTGAATACAGTCGGTGACGTCACAAGTTGACAGTTCGTCACAAGTTGACAGTTTCTCACAAGTTGACAGTTTGTGGAAGTTTTTTGGGCAAAAAAGGGACAAAAGTGACGGAATTAGTTGACAGTTTGTCACAAGTTGCCAGTTTATCACAAGTTGACAGTTTTTTTCGAAAAAATCGGAAACAAAAGTGTCAACTCGTTACGTCACCGACTGTAATCCAGCTCCCAAAAACCTAGCTTACCCTAATATCATATATGATATATTATATAACTTCTATGGTTCAAAAATTATGATGTGTAAAAATAATTTTTTAGATGTATATTTAATTTTTGAGTTTTGCTTATATGTCATTTTCGACTTTAGATATTTTGACGGAAAGATTTGCCGAGTTTTATATTTTCTGTATTTAACTCCCAGGGGTCACATTGTGCAGATCTGCACAAAACGACCTTTAGCAGCAATTATCTCGCAGAATCGGGCTCGTATGAAAAATCGCTGATAGACGTATCGAACCAATTTTCAAGACAAACATTTTGCGACAAAAAAAAATAAATTGAAATTTTTTTGAAAATTTTGAAAATTTTAAAATTATTATGGTCACCATTGGATTCCTTATGCTCGAATACCCCCGAATTTATTTCTATCCCATTACTTAAGCTAACTTATGCCGGTTTAAAAAGCCCATTACGAGATTCTGTGCATATATGAACAATGTGACCCCTACATGTTATATGCCCACCCGTGTCCCTTCGGAGTTAAAATAAAGTAAAAATTTTTAGACACTGAAAAATGTAAAACTTGGCAAATCGTTCTTTGGATTTTTTTATGCACTCTTTGAATAACTTATTCTTTATAGAATTTGTAAAAGCCACAAAAATATACATAAGCTTTGTTTGAAGGGCCCTCGAGAAAAAATTGAAATGGAACTATATAATGAATGCCCTTTGTGGTATGAAACGCACGTTTTCCATATCAATTTTACGCACCACTTTTCAAGTGTTTTTGAAATACTCGTCACATTGACCCCATGCAGCAAAAAAAAAAAATTTAGGCACCATAAAATGATTTAGAAATTATTTTATAAACTAAATAAAATAGCTTTCGATTTGAAGTAATAACCTAATATTTCATTCAAATGTTTGTTATAATCGTTTATTTAAATAACCTTATTTTTCTTTTGAAAAACTTTTTTGTTCATATTATTTTCGGTATACAGTGACGTAACGAGTTGACACTTTCATTTCCGATTTTTTCGTCAAAAACTGTCAACTCGTTTCACTTTGTCAACTTGTGATGTGTCAAATTGATGGAGTGGGCCCCACTCAAAAAACCCCGTTTATGAGTACTTTCGCGACCACACCATTTGGTCGCGAATCGTTGTTCAAAAGATGGTGGCGAAGATGTGGTCGCGAAAGTGCGTTTTGGGTGAGGTTTTTTGGGAAGGTTTGGTGTGGTCGCGAAAGTACTCATAAACGGGTTTTTTTCGCGACCACAAATGGTCGCGAAAGTACCCTTCACCAAATTGATACTCGTTGTTATGTGTCAACTCGTTAGGTCACCAACTGTAGTTGTTTTGGGAAAAACTGTGAAAAAATAATCACTTTAAGAAATGATCACACTAATAGAAAGGACCAAACCAGAGCTACATGGTGAGGTAATATACATGCTAAGCCGTTTTTTGGTGACTTATATTGGCTCAGCGCACTCGCGAACCAAAAGCGGCTTAGCATCTATATTACCTCACCCTGTAAGTATAAACTGCTATCAGCTTCGGGCACAAAAACTGTCAAGCTAATCGAAATTCTTTTATACCTTAGACGATGTTTTATGTTTTTAACCCCTACGCGCCACATTGATTTATTTGTTTTCATTACTATTCGCGCGAGCTCATGAACCCTAAGTTACTCTATGCCATATGGACCCTAATATACTCTATAACGGACAAACTCGCAGGCCTTATAGCCAAGTCAACTGTCAGTTCAATTAACTCAAGGCTATATGAGAAAAAAGTAGTCCCAAAAGAAAAATTGTAAGCTCAATGGCGTGATGGATCGTTCCCACAATTGTCAATTTCTGTCCGTTTTCATCACAGGTGAATGTGAGACGTATAATTATCACACTCTGTCTCAATTTACGCCATCAATTCACATTTTTTATTTTGCTTTTCGACAGGAGGGTAAAGCAAAAATAAAATGTGGTGTGTTTTTGTTTTTTTGAGGCGACCATACACATATTTAAGTTGAGCAAGAGCGATAATCATCTGAAAGAATTTGCAGCTCAAGAAAAAAACAAAAATACCGCAATTCGCTTATTGTCATATTTGAACCGCCGTTTTTTTTATTAATTTCAAAACAGCTTGGGGTTGACGTGGTTGACAGGAATGCCAACGTGATCACTTTTCATCCACTTTTTAGTTTCAGTTTATACAGTTTAGGCCCCAACAGTTACAGGGTGAGGCCTCATGAGGTAATATAGATGCTAAGTCGTTTTTGATCGGCGAGTACGCAGCGTACTGTACGCTGAGCGTATATAAGTCACCAAAACGGCTTGGCATCTATATTACATCACCCTGTAGGATAAACATAATGCGGGAGTAGCGTGACATGTGTTTGAGAGGACACAATGCAACCGTCGAGACCCCGCGAAAAAAAAAAGAAAAAAAAGAAAATATTTTTTGTCACGCTGCCCACGGTGGAAAACGAAAGTTGTCGCCAGGACCCCAAATTTTCAGAGGAGATGCGTTTTAAGCCAATCAAGAAGAAAATCGTAATTATGGTTGGTGAAATACGGGTGTAAGGGTTTCCCCTATATTTGAGTGCCATTGAAGACAAGATACGTCCGGCGGGTTAGCTCAGCGGTAGAGTGCTCGACCCGGGTTCGAGAGGTCGCCAGTTCGATCCTGGTACTTGCCAATTTTCTTATTCGCGGGCGTATCAAAACCTTACACGGGCACTTTCGTTAATGTTGAAGTTAAAAAAATCCCTATGGACCCTGTCACACAGTTCGGAAACCGGGGACGGGTTAGGACTACCATTTTCGAAATAATGCGGCATTATTTATGGGGCTTATACAAGACTTGCTATTGAAAAACGGGTTTTTGTAACCAAGAGCCACACATCAAATTGAACTTTGATTTTTTTTGACAATTTTGACGCCGTGGAAAATTAATAATTTATACAAAAATATTATAAATAAATTATTATGCAAAACCACTACTCCTGACGACCTCTGGACATATACATGTATGAATTTACCATTTTATTATTTGATACTTAAAATTTGGCAGACATAATAACGTTATATACATGCATTTACATGCATTTACATTACAGCAGTAATGTATATGTCAGTGTTAACTGTGGCGTCTAATTACTCAGATACTTAATTTTACATAATCCTTCTTTGAACCATTTTCCGGTCGTTTTTGTGCCAGTTTTGTCAGAACAGAATGATCCTCCGCCGCCTCCTTTGCCGTATGAAACTCCACCAGTGTACCCTCCACCTCCACCACAGTAATAACCATCTTTGCCATAGCCACCCCCACCAAATACACCTCCGCGAAATCCCTTTTTATAACATTGAGCTTTGCACTTTCCATTCCCGTCCAGAAATCCAGCGCCATCGTACTCACCATCGCCACTCATGCCTATATTTCTATTCCTTCTTCCAACGGATCCATCACCATATTCCTCTGTTTGGCCGTGGCACCACAATGCGTTGCTAGAATCGCAACTTCCTCCTGCACCACCAGCTATAACCAACGGCTCCAGATGTCCGGGATGATTTTTGATTACAAACGTACCACCAGATCCATCACACCTATTGATAATTTTACAACAATTAGAAAAATGTATGTGATCAACATAGTGTCATTTCTTATTCTAGTTTTTCACTATTAGGGAACCTGAAAGAATTTCTTGCCGTCTTTTAAACATGCGTGCGGCCTATTTTTTGAGATTTACAGATTTTTTTTTAATTTTTTGGTAATTTTTTTTTTTCGTTTTTTTTTGGTTCCATCGCCTTAATTAGGCAAAAAGAGATTGAAAGTGATCAGGACACTTTGAATTTCGCGACCGGGAAAGTGCTCAAAATGTCCCGGGAAAGTCGGATTTTCGAGACCACAGAGGAAACCACAATGCACACTTTTAAGGTCGTCACGTAAATACAATTAACCGCCAACTACTCAAGTAAACACATACCTTGATGTTGGTAGTTGTCCCACAGCAATGTGTAACTTTTCTCCTTCAGCCAGGTGGAATTGACCAGTTATTTCTGCACCAGAACCAGTTTTTTTTAAATTGGTCGAACCACAAGCAGTTATTTCATAAAGACCAGTTTTAGGAACCCTGAGTATTTGAATACCGGGTTTGTCCTCAGCAACGTCAAAATTTTTATTACTTTGAATCCAATCCGTATCATAAACATTATTTACAGGGGTGGCTTTTAGGGGTGCACATTTTTTTTTCTTGCAGCTTGGTATCTCGAAAAAACGCAAACCCATTACGACGGTCAGACTACGACCAATTAAACTTAGAAACAGGGGTCGGAAGGAATTTATTTTTTGAACCCCACCCTTCCACTGAAAAATAGGGGTACTGAAAAATAGGGTTTGGCCTGTTAAATCTCAAGTGGTATATAATCCGTATTACCCTTAAAGGGGACAATGGTGTAAATTTGCATCAAACGCCCTGGCGGCTATGTTAAGCTAATTCATTACGACAAATTCAATGGTAATTATGAAAAAATCTTAGACGTCTTCAAAAGAATACACAGGTTAAGTACTTAACCGTCCATTACTTAACCGTCCGGAACCGGCTTAACCGTCCACTTTTTAGCTAATTTTTTTTTCAGAGCTAACGCCTACGCCCTATGCCCTTAACCGTCCAGTTTGCCTTAACCGTCCGTACTCTAGTAAATTATTTTGANTAAACGATAGCTCTCGACGAGCTGGTTCTAACTAGCGCATCTAGAAATTCATACCGATTTGTTAGCATTCAGAAATCACGTTTTAGAATATAGTTACGATACCGTAACGATTCAGAATTTTTTTTTTACAGCATCATCTAAGTCCACCAAAATTACACCTGCATGCAAAATTTCAGATCCCTGCGACAATTTTTGATTTTTCGCTCGGCAACCCTAGGTACTCCCCATAAGGGTACTCTCAAAAAAGTATTCTTAAAAAAGCGCTCGAAAATGAGGCGACACCTTTTTCAGGGTTTTTCCATATTTTCATTTTTCAGGATGAAATAAGCAAAATAGAAAATCGCAGATTTTGAACGCGTACGAAAAAATTTTAATTTTGGAATTTTTATCAGAAAAAACAGTTTCATTGTATGTTTTATATTGGTCCTCATAAAATTTGACTAGACCTCTGTTTCCGCGATTTTATATTAAGCCCGGTTTACAATCATATTCGCTCGATTTAAAGCGTTTGTTGCAAATTTGCACCAATGTCCTTCTGCGAGTTAATTTGGCCTTAATGACATCTTCCCGAATTGACAGAATTTTGTCAAATTTCCCATTGTCAATTGGTCTATATACAGTGCCTCACAGAATGTATGTCTATATACACCACCTAACACGTTATCTTACCTTTATAAACGCTAAAAAAGCGGTAAGATAACCTAACTTTGGTAAGATAACCTGTTAGTGCGTAGGCGGAAACGCTTAAAAACTTTGTTTTCTCTGGTAAGATAACCCAATTTAGGGGGTTTTGGTAAGATAACCCAATTTAGGGGTTCTTGGTAAGATAACCCGATTTAACGAATTGCGCAACACATTTTTCGTTTTTGACCAATGAGATATCGACATTTTTGGAAAAACCCCAAAAATGATGACTCATAATTTATATGATGAGTTATAAATTATAACTTATAATTTATAGTAATAATAATAAAAAAATTGAAAAATTATTAAAAACCAGAAATTGAAACTATATTTTAAATATTTGTTGTAAAAATTTGAAATTAACAATTCAAAAAAAAAAATTCGATTTTAAAGAACGTTAGTATAGCGTTTTTTAAGACATGGCTGTTATAAACAAAGGGTATGTAAGGAATGAAAAAGCATTTTGTTTTTGAACTAACCTAACAAAGTAATTTGACGAAAACTTGGCACAAAACAGGCATTGATAATTACAATAAATTAATATAATTAATCACTTAAGTTCAATATTTCACTAAAATTTCCCAAAAGTTATGAAAAATTCCCACGATTTATGAAAAATGCCCATATATTTGTAAATTCCAAATGGCAGTTAAGAGCACAGGGCGTAAGGCGTAGGCGCGATTGCTGGAAAATAGTGAGACACCTAATTAACTGCGATCCTGTGTATTAAATCCGATTAAGTGTGGATTTTACTAAGTTTTAATTGGTAAAATTATTAAAATTTTAACCCGGTTGTAAAAAACGTTTGCGGTTAAGGCAACTGTTTACTTTTTATTTTATTTTATTGCAAGAATTAGACCTAAATTATCTAAAAAGTGGTAAGATAATCCGACCTTGGTAATATAACCAATCAGGGCGTAGGCGGAATCCTCTAAACGATTTGGTCCAAAAAGTGGTAAGATAACCCAATCTTGGTAATGTGTGGTAAGATAACCTGTTAGGTGGTGTATGTAAAATGTAACAAATTACGGTCTATTATTGAAAAATGTTAAAGAAAAACTTCCAATTCGATGTTAGCATGTCATTCTTAGACAAAACTTGGTAAAACCCTAATATTTCGCTACCCAACTTATTTGGACTTCGAGATAGAAAATCAGGTGCATCCCTAGCTTTAATGCATTCTTCCAAAGTCGGGGCCCACGGACCTGTCTTTCCACAAGGAGTGAATTTGAACTCCCACGGAAAATTGGGGATGCCTAGCAACTGGGTTACTCCGAGGTACTTGATTATATTGTTATCTTTGGCTATGCAAATAGTTGACAAACAGAATAATTACCTATTTGGGTGTTACCTACTTGGGTGAGGGACTATATATAGGGCTTTTCAAGTTTTCCACAAGAATCTAATATCGCTTCACAATCCCGTATCTGATATCCAACAAATTGTCTCATTTGGAAAAAAAATTCTACTGAGGTGTCGCCAAATAAGGGTTGGTTTCGTGTTGTGAAAAACCGACCCTTATATGGCGACCCGACCCTTATTTGGCGAAGCCCGGATATGCACATTTTATTGCTGATACTGTATGAAAATTTGTTTGTTTGCGTTTTATTTCTTATTGTATTACTTTTAAAACTAAATTAGTGATTAAAAACAATTTAAATTAATTATTTCGATAAGCGGACAAGAAAATAGTAAAAAATATCCGTAAGAATCGACCCTTATTTGGCGCGACCGACCCTTATTCGAGGGGCCCTTATTTGGCGACCCCCTGTAATAAATATGTGCATAGTCAAAGATAATAATAGACTCGAATACCTTCGAGTAGCCCAGTTGCTCTGAACCCAAAATTGGCGCCACAAACGTCAACTTTGGGGACATACCCTTCAATTTTGGCTGACACATGCATGACCCGATCGCAAATCACCTGTTGGATCGATTCCTTGGTAATTGGTTGTTCGATGCACTCAAGGTAATATCTGATCATATCCACCAACATCTGAAATAATATACAGTTGTGGGTGCGAGAACTTGATGATGGTGCGAGAACTTGGGGCTTTTTTAGGAAATGGTCGTCAATTTTTTGGATTTTCGGAAAAAATTCGCACTTAATATGTAGCATAAACCTGACAGTGAAAAAAAAAATATTGACTTTTACGAAAGCTCTTAATAATTTACGATACGTAATAAGTTATTACTAATAACGATTTTCATTTTTTTTTCTTGATTGCCCTAAACTGCATCTCCTGTCAAAATTTGAGGTCCTGACGACGACTTTCGTTTTTGACCATGGACAGCTATGCCGTATAACTCTTACGGATTTCGCGATAATAGATAAATTGATGAAAACAGGGCCGTTTGGTATTTCCGGAAACGCAAGAGTTAATTCACTATGATTCAACTGTCCCAAAAACTTACATTTGGAACTTCACGGCATTTTTTGTCATTGATGAGAAACGCTGAAATCTCAAATCCACGGACATTTAATTCGGATTCCGTGACGTCGGCGAAACAGTCGTTAAAAAATTCTTCAACTTCGTCAACCTTGAGGTGCAACAATGAAAGCCCAATATCAATTTTGGTAGCTGTTGAAAAGCTCGGAAGATGCGCTCTGAGGACGTTAAGGACGGTTTTAACCATCTGTCAAAGAGTTATTAAGAGCAACTTTATTTTTAACTCCAAGGGGGAAGTGCGTGTATATGCTTTTTTTCGTCGATTTAAGTCATATGGCCCCGTAGGCCAAAACGGGTATTGGTTCCCCCTCAACTTTTCGAGAAACTTCGATTGACGGTTTTTTTTGCGTAAGTTGGAGATTTCAAACAGCTCTCTAGGGGCCCTGGTGGCCCAAATCAATTTCTGAATAGTCAGATTGACGTAGTTTGACGAGCTCTACAACTGACGAGCTCTACTCTTTGTCAGTTTTTTTTTTTGAATTATTGCGAATTTTTCAAGTGTGTGTATATACACAAATTTTCCCCCTACGGGTTCCCAAAAACTCCTTCCCCTGAGAGTTAATATGAGACTCCCTGTATTATACAGATACCCTTAGAATCATAACAGCGATAACTTATAACTCAAATCTTTATGGTGCAGGGATATTCTTCCTTGTTTTCGACTTTGTCACAAAATCCTAACTTGGTTAGAAATTCCAGGAGTTTGAGCAAATCCTCATACCCGACAACTTCATTGTTGACTTCATGGATTGAATCAAGAAAGAGTTTCACCGTTGATTTCTTGAAAATCTTGAAATCGAGAATCCAGGGACCGGTTTTCTCCGTTTGATTCTTTCGGGCATTTTCGATCGCCAAGTCGAGGAATTTGGATTTATAGGAACATACCACCAAGCCGGCCATTACAAATCCATCCATACATTCGAACTACTCAATGGTTTTTATCCGATTTCACATACAGTCCTTACTCATTTATCGGACGTTTTCGGTTCTCGAAAATAGCGTCCGAAAAAAGAGCATCGTCACAAAAAGGACCGTTTTTTTATTAGAATGGCCCCATTTCGGCCGAAAAAGTGTCCGATAAATGAGTAATATCGTAAAATGTATACAATGCGACCTACCCATCCTTAAGTGTGTGTATCTCAAAGTCTTGACAAAACCGGTTTCTTAACTGCAGCGGGCCCGTTTTTAATTTCTATTGAAAGACCAAACTGGGATTGATTTTTGCAATCAATGTTTTTAACGTTTTTTTAATTTGTTGGTATTTGCATAGACGGGCGGCGCATCGGTTAATTTAACTACAAAAGAGCTGCGTTATGGGCCATAACTTATGGCCCAATTTTTAGTTTTATGTCCACAGGGGCCAAAACTTAATTTTACATTTATGAAAAATACATACTGAATCACATGTTAAATATTATAATATCCATAATTGCTGTACGTCGTACAGTGTACGACACCAAAAAATTCTCTGTAAAATTTTCACGGCTTTGTGGTAATGACTTGGTGGTTCGATAGTATACATTAATTTATAAACACGACCTAGCTAGTAATCGTGTCTTACGGTAACTAGTTATCCAATTTTGGTAATATAACGGCGCAGTCGAAGCCCTGAAAAGGTCCAAAAATAAAAGGTCGAAAATGCCATAAAAGGACGCAAACCTAAAATGGTCTAAACCTGATAAGGCGGTAGACCTGAAAAGTCCAAAACTGAAAACCTCGAACACGACTTTTTCAGGTCTCGCCCTTTTCCGCCATTTTCGACCTTTTCTTTTTCGACCCTTTCAGGGCTTCGACGTTTTCTGTATTCGACCAAATCCGACTGCGCCAATATAACTGGTTAGGTGGTATACTTCATAACCATAAGGTGTAAATAAATAATGTTTGAGATAAAAAATCATGCAGAATAATATATTATAATATGCATAATTTATGCTAACCTTTATATCATTGGCTTCCCCTTCTTGATATCGGTATTTGAGATGTTGCGGGACACCGGCGCAAAAGTTTATAACCGTGTCCATCTTCGTAAAAAAATCTTGTTTTTATAAAAAAAGCTCAATCTTTGAACTGCTTCACGTCTCGTTT
>SCLG01001156.1:820-15734 GCA_004367875.1 Oikopleura albicans
GCCAAGGAAAGTTGAGGAAAGTTTTATTATTTTTGACAAATACGACAATTGAGGACAGCTGAGTTTGAGGACAATTGAGGACCCTGTAAAAAAACTGGGTATGAACAGTTTTAGACCAGCTTGATTGATAGAACTAACTAGGTGCCTTCGGATGACAAAAACAGAAAAAGGACTACATGCCTTACATATCTTTTGGAGCTTTTCTTAACTTTTTTTTTTTGGGCAACTTTAGAGGTCCGTGGGGGGTATGTATATTGACCAATAATTTTAATTACTTCCAAAATCAGGTCGTCAAATCTTTCTGAATATATTTGAAAAAAGTTCAAATTAGTAAGGGTTATATTTGAAGAGAAAACGACTTCATTTCGGAGCCTAGATTTTTCAGCCAATAGGGTATGGCGCATCCTTAAATATTTTTGGTCACTATTTTCTAAAACCCGCTTGATAACAGCGTACCCTGTGTATAACTCCTTCACGCCAAATTTCCTCGCATGTCAAGTTTGTAAACAACAGGTCATACTCACCAATACTTTATTGCTTAGTTTCAACAATAAATTAGTAAATGCATTATCTGCGAAAAGAAATAAAAAGATACGAGAAACGGACGTGGTCGAGGGTTCATGTTTGCCATTGTGTTGGAGTAAGTTGCCCCCAGAGGAAAATGTTCCAGAATGGAAGAAAGTCGAAAATGATCAAGTTATTTTGTTTGCTCATGATAAATGGCTAAAAAGAATGCCGAGAGGACGAGGATTTATTTTTTACCATATTAAATTAATAATCAAGGAATAGTGACACTAACGCGGCGGAAATTCATGAGAAATTGAGTATTTAAAGTTTTCAGTGTGTCAAATCTCAAAATTTACCGGCTTTTACGCCAAATAAGGTTCAGTTTTGGAAAATTTTAACATAATTCCCCGATGTTCAATTATCCGGCCATTTTGACACTTTCAAATTGTGTATATAATTCAAATTATTTCTTGCATATTAATTATGATTTGCAAAAAAATTATATCTAGGAATTATGCATTCCTTTACATTCAAATATACATAAATAACTACCTCCCCTGTAAATTGCGGTATAACGAATGACATTTTCCGCAAATTAAACGTATACTTTGCATTTTTTCCTTCGCAATTATACCTCGCAATTTGCAGGCGCGTCAGTTATTCACGTAATTTGAACGTAAATAAATATACATAATTGTGTTTATCAGTATGATCCTTTATAAGTCGTATTAATTAATATAGATGGTACTTTTTGGGTCCAAAAGACCAAATTCACAATTGCTACGGGCAAATTCGAGCAAATCTTACTGATTCACGGGTTTGTCAAAAAAGAAAATGGTTTGAACACAATGGCGGTGCCATTGGCGCAAGTAAGTTGTTTAGCGCAACCAAAATCACACAATGCAACTATATTCAGTCAAAATCACGTCAAAAGTATGCAATGAGGTCATATTCAACAACAATTTCGCCAAAATCACATATTAAGGAGGTTACTGTTGCTGAAATTCTCGACCAAATTGAACCATGTTATCAAGTATTTTTTGTATTATAATTGTGGTTCAGCGTCCAAATTTTATTCTTTTATCGGATTCCTGAAGTGATACTGGTCCTAAATGCAAAAACTGGGCGCTATTATAAATTGGCTAGTTGATATCTTAGATAAGTCCAAACGTATAACACACTTTTTTTTTCAAATTAATAAAATTAGATTTGTGATGTTGTTTTGTTAAATATAAATTGTTGGATTGAGAAAAAAAAATACAAAACAACAACAAAACAAGTTAAGTGTCAGGAAATGACTAGTTTCAAACACGAGAATTTACATACAGCAGTAACCTACTTGAAATCATAATCACGCAAAAATCATAAATACATGTTGTCTCTCATCACAAGCATGAAAAATCATAATATCGTTAAATTTAGCCATAAGTTATGGCCTAAAAATAGTAAATTAGTTTTAAAAACACAATCATTCGACATAGAATGAAAAAGTGTATTGTAGGTTGGTAATCCATTTTTTCTCAAGTTCACTTTGTCACGTTATAAAGAGATATTTTAAGACTTTTTCCTAGTCTTGACCGGTCAGTCATGTTGTGTACAAACTTAACCCAAAAATCCTTAGACTTTTTTTATCGGACATTTTTTCAGAAATCGGAGAAAACAGTTTTGTGCGCCTCGTAAAAGCAAACCCTTTACAGAAAATAAAAACTCAATATCATCAAAATTGTAAAAGTTTATCTAATATCCGATTTGATTTCAGGCCAAGTTGACGGCCATGTGGGTGGCCCGTGGTAATAATTAGAGACAAATCAAATCAACTACCTGATCCGAGGACTTTCCGAGAGTATTTTACAAAAAAATACATACAAATTGGTCGTGTAAAACGTTCGTTATGAACACTTTTCTGACACGTTATGTTTGTACACAATAGGCCATACCCGTCCTTAATCGTTGTTGTATAACGCATTTTATAGCGTTTTCCCCAAAAGTACTATTTGTAAACAACATGACTGACCGGTCTTTAATTTATTTTATTTTTGACACGTCTTTCAATAATACTGGTATACTACCGGTTAAATTAAGAATTCAGCTGAAAGTTTGTGACCCTCCAAAAAGTTTCAACCAATTTGTTTCAACCAATTTGGAATTGGTCCAAAATTCGAGTACACAAGGTGCGCAGTTAATTCACCATTTTCGCCATTTTCTTCATGGTACAAATGATGTTATACAAATCTCAATAAACTAAATTATTAGGTGGAGGGTCAAACATTTAAATTTAAAATGTTTTCAAGAGCTATGCTTTTAGTGTTTTTGGTTATTAACTCGCAAGGGGAAGTGTGTGCACGACTTGGTTTTTCATCGATTTAAGGCATAAGGAGGCGCCGTAGGTATTGCTGACCCCCTCAACTTTTCGAGAAAATTCCATTGGCGGTATTTTTTTTGCGTAGGTTGGATATTTCAAACAGCTCTCTAGGGGGCCCTGGTGGCCCAAATTAATTTCTTAATAGTCCGATCGACGTAGTTTGACGAGCTCTACAACTTGGCTTTACCACTTTTACAGAATTATTGCGATTTTTTAAGTGTGTGCATACGTGCACACAATTTCCCCCTACGGGTTATCAAAAAGTCCTTCCCCAGAGAGTTAAATTAACATGCAGACTTTTCAAACTAAACAAAGTCTTAAATTCACAAATTTATGGTTATCTTTCAATTTATTCTCATTTGATTTTGAAAGATAACGGCACAAGGGGGCATTAAAATATTAACTTGACCAAAGTATAACCCGTTCGGAGGCCTTAATCAAATTTATCACGTGACAGGGTAAACTTGTGCTAAAACTGGATTAACCTATTATAATCCACTTTTTAATTTTACGTCGAATGGCCAAATTTGTTTTAAACTTTAATTTAAAAGCTGCATAATGAAATATTTCATAAATTGCTTTTGTTTCATAAAACACTGAACACTTTGGAGTCATGACGTCATTTTGTAACGATTTGGGTAGGAATTCTACTTTTCCATCACAATAAGGCTAAAATCACATATCTGAATGTTATCTAGATAACTTAGATTTTCATGCGAAAAAAAGACCGGGGGTGCTACATAGCTGGATACACAGCCTTTCTATCGGTTTTGAGGGCAGTAAACACGACAACAACCACAATACGCTTAGTGACCGATGGTGAACATGGATTATTTACTTCATTTATTGAGGTTTTCAGAACGTACTTTTTTATTATGCACCACTGTTGCTCAGGGAAGAACAAAATATTTAAATTTAAAATAGTAAAGTTTTCCGAAACTTTTGAAAATCTTGGGATACATTTCATGGAAAGTTCCCCGAAAACTTAAATTACAACACCTACCTGCTTACAGTAACGGTGATCACAACGCTTTTGATTTCAGGACTGGGAAATTTTTCAAAATGTCTCGGAAAAGTTTGTGTAGGGCCTACAAGGCTAACTAAAAATATTTTTTTCTACGAACTTTTTTGAAAATTAATTTTTTGCGTTTTTCGTCACTTACCGAAACATATTTTTCAAGTAAAACCAACTCAATATCATAAACATTGTAAAACTAGATGCAATATACGATTCTATTTTAGCCCAAGTTCACGGTCTTTTGCGCGGAAGCCCTATTTTTGTCGATATTTTGTTACCTAGACCTTAATTCAAAAATCTGAAACAATTAGATTATGCGCTTTATTATACCGCTTCGTTTACAAGAAAAACAAATCCAATATCTTGCGAATTGTGATACTAGTAACGTTTATAAATTTCAATTTTTGCCAAGTTCAAAGCTCCGTGTGTATTCTATGACAAAACTTATCACCGATAAGTTATTGGTCGACAAAAAAATACAAGACAAATCTTTATTATATATTATGATGCATTCATAAGATAATAATAATAAAAATAATGTTCTATAATAGTCCATGTGGTCCGCAACTTATTCAAAAAATTAAAAGACCTCGGCATTTCGGACCTTATTAAACGTGGCCACGATGATTATTCCTTCGAGTTCGCGGTCACCTTCAAAGGGGGTAGATTATTGCTACACTTTAAAATCCATAAATACGAAAATATGCTGCACCAAATGCGCCGTTATGTTTCACCCCGTTATTTATCAATTTTCCCGTTTATCGTCTTATACACCACCTGCGCCGTTATGTTTCCGGCCATTATCTTTCCGCTTAGCCCCGTCGGTGCCATTATGTTTCCGCTTTTTCGAGAATTTTTTTCCAGTTTATCTGCCTACGCACTGCGCTGTTATCTTTCCGCCGAAAATATTTTCGGCCTTAATATTTTCTTCATTAAAAAAATATTAAGAAAATGTATTTTTTTTTTGGCTTTTAAATTTTATTTCTCTGTTTGGCAGTTCATTCGCGCATTTTTGCGTTTATAAATTTGAAATTCTAGAACGGCCCCGTAGGAGCCGTTATGTTTCTGCACATACAAATTTCCGGTAAATCGCCTACGCATTGCGCCGTTATGTTCCCGACGGTGCCTTTATGTTTCCGGTTTTTCGAACAATTTGGTGGAAACATAACGGCGCAGGTGGTGTAATTCACTTTTCAGTTTTTGAAACGTTCTCATCGTAAAAAGTTATCATAAATTTAGCAAAATGATACAATTTATGATAAATGCCCACAAAGTTTTATCAAACTCTCATATTTACCGTAAATTTCGTTATCTTTAAACGCCTACGCACTGCACCGTTATCTTTAATTTTTTAAATAATTTTATTGGAAAATAATGGCGTACATGGTGTATAATAAACTACACAATTGGACAAAGTGTCAACGAATGACCCCCTTTTAAAGTCTGCACAATGCTGGCCGCCGTCAGGCCAAATCTTATACGTCCAATTTTGGACTATTTTATGCATGAAGATTTGTCGGAAAATCACAACGTCCGGAACTTCTATCGATATTTATATAAACGGGCGAATGAGTCGTTTTCGCGTAAAATGTCACACTACGACGACATTTTAACACATGAAAAGTTTTGCATCTGAAATTTTAAGATGGGAGGTGCCCGATGTTAAATCTCAGGGGAAGGAGTTTTTGGGAACTCGTAGAGGGAAAATGCGTGTAAATAAACACGCACTTAAAAAATCACAATAACTCGCAATAATTAAAAAAAACTGGTAAAGCCAAGTTGTAGAGCTCGTCAAACTACGTCGATCTGACTATTCATAAATTGATTTGAGCCACCAGGGCCCTCTAGAGAGCTGTTTGAAATCTCCAACCTACGCTAAAACACCGTCAATCGAATTTTCTCGAAAAGTTGAGGGGGTCACCAATACCCGTTTTTCCCTACGGGCCCTCCATATGCCTAAAATTGACGAAAAAAACAAGTTGCGTGTCTATTTACACGCACTTCCCCCCTGTGAGTTAACAAATAAAACTAGAAATATAGAAAGTAGTTCCTAAAAACATTTTTATTATAATTATCTCATTCTACCCCCGACACTTTCTGCACTTTCTCAAGTAAATTTACGAGGCTGCCAAGACTACCAAATGAGACTTTTTTGAGAAAATATTTTCCCCTAATACTGGTTGAGTTTCATGAAAATCGGTTGCGCCTTTCTAGTTTACCGTTTCGGCATACAGTCCTTGATTCCATAACGGCCATAGTTACGGTTCTCGAAAAAGTGGCCGTTCTGGGGTAAACGGTCGTTATGGAATCAGGGCCCCTCATGGAGTTAATTCGGGACAAATTGAAAGAAAATTGTCTATTGAATTTGAAAATGTTTATTTTACGTCTTATTTCACGATTTATTTGGTGATTTCTAATGGTTAATTTCTGACACTTGTATTTAAATGCCTTATTTTTCAATATGTGAAAAAACGGCCGTTATGAGGTTATCAATTTTATGAAGAAAAAAACGGCCGTTATGAGGCTATCAATTTTATGAAAAAAAAACGCCCGTTATGCGATAAACGACCGTAATGGAAGCGCCTCTTACGGAATCATGGACTGTATTTTAATATATGATACACAGACCAATTTTCTCTTTTTTATTCTCCCAGTTCAGGTGCCCCTCCTTTCTCCCCTCTTCATAAATACGTCTCTACGTAAATAATTATACTCGTTGTAACTATCCACTTCAATTTTTATTACGTGATTCGATTCGTTTTGTTTTCCGCCAACAAAACACCATGTTTCACTTTTTTCCCGCTCGGGCAATTATTTTTCACTTTTTTCGATCGTTTTTGTAAAACATGACGGCTCACCCTGTTTAACCGAATACGTGATGTTTCTAAATTGCGCAGTTACAGTCCGTGATTCCATAAGGCTTCCATTACGCTCGTTTATCCCATAACGGCCGTTTTTGTCCTCAAAGAAGTGATTATTCCCTAACGGCCGTTTTTATTATGTATTGAATGCAAGTGTGAGAAATTAACGATTATAATTTTATATATTAACTCCCGGGGGAACAGCGTGTAAATAGACACGCAAGTGGTTTTTTTCGTCAATTTAGGGCATATGGAGGCCCCGTAGGGCAAAACGGGTATTGCTGACCCCCCTCAACTTTTCGAGAAAATTCAATTGATGGTGTTTTTTTTTGCGTAGGTCGGAGATTTCGAACAGCTCTCTAGGGGCCCTGGTGACCCAAATGAATTTCTGAATAAAGAGATCGACGTAGTTTGACGAGCTCTACAACTTGGCTTTACCAGTTTTTTTGAATTATTGTGAATTTTTTAAGTGCGTGTTTATTTACACGCATTTTCCCCCTACGGGTTCCTAAAAACTCCTTCCGCCTGAGAGTTAAAATAAACATTTTAAAATAAAAAAAGCCACTTTATTTCAATTTGTCCCGAATTAACCCCGTGAGGGGCCCTGATCCCATAACGGCCGTTAACCCCTTAACGGTCGTTTTTTCGAGAACTGAAAACAGCCATTATAGAATCAAGGACTGTATATGACCTCCGCTTAAAGTAACAAAAATAAACTAACCATTACGTAATCAATAAATACAAAAACCCGATTGGGGATAACTCTTATGGAGTTCACGCTATTAAATAAATAAAAAACCAAATGGCACTATCGGTAGCGCACCAGGGTATTAAAAACGGGTCACAGAATTATATTATACACTGCTTGAGGGGTTATGCGGCCCTCCTTTATCAGGCCACTTTTTTCCCAAAAGTTTTTCACCTATTCCGCCCACGCACTAAGGGTTTAAAAGGCCACCTGAGGCGCTTATCAGGCCTCCTTGTTTTGCACATTTTTCAGCTATTTCGCCTACGCCCTAGGGGTTTATCAGGCCGCCTGAGGGTTTATCAGGCCGTTTTTGGAAGGTGAAAGTGGCCGCATAACCCCTGTGTTATTATACAGAAACACATTATTTTGAGCGTTATTATTGCTATTATTCCCATTCAGTGCACAATTTTTTACAGATTATCTCGATACGACAACCAACCGTATCGAGTCATTCAATCGATTGATGAATCATTACATATTGAATGGGGGCGACTTTCGGCGGCAGTCGTTTTTCAAGTTATACGAAAAGTGGTTTTATTTTATGGTAACCCATTATGCCCAATGCGAAAAAAGGTTCAGAGAGAATTATGAAAAGCCGCACACTACAAAAGTTGGTTTTTTAATTCACACTAAATTTATCGTTTGTTTGGCTCAAAAGCTACATTAATCTGCGTAATGTGTAATAATACATTTCACTGCATAATGTTTAATAATACATTTTGTTACATAATGTAAAACGCAACATTAACACGCAGAATCTAGTATACTACATAAATATACATAATTTATGTTTTACTAATTTATGTTTACTATTTAAGGCGTTAGCTATTATTACCAAGCACGGTCAAGTTCATTTGGCTAACAAATTATAGAAATATTGAGGTTTCTAAATTTCGATACAAATTTGAAATACAGTCCTTACTCCCATTACGGGCGCTCCCATTACGGCGGTTTATCCCATTACGGCCGATTTTTCCGTCAAAAAAGTGATTATAACATAACGGCCGCTTCCTTATACGGCCGTATTTTGGAGGCCAATAATTCTATAAGGGCCGTTATTTTTGGCTTAAATCATTTATTTGTAGACATGTTGATATTGAAATGGCTTATTCAACAAAACCAACTGAGATAGCTAACATATTTTCAGAAAAATATTGTCAAAAATAAGCAATAATTTTAATTACATCAAAAATGAACCCTTCGAATGCTTAACTGTCACATACATCATGGAATAAATCAAAATTATCATTAAAAAGTTCTAAACAGTCCCTACTCCCAATACGGACGCTCCTAACATGGACGATGTTCCAAATACGGACGCTTTTTTGGCAAAAAAAAGCGTTTTTACCAATACGGACGGTGCCCCTTTATGCTGTTTGAGCGGCCCATTGTCCCAATAAGGACGCTTTTTGCACGGTAAAATTGACACATTTATTCAAAAATTTTTGATATATATATTAAAATGGCTTATTGAAATGTAAAATATTGTCATAACAGTTCCTTACTACAGTCCTTACTCCCATTACGGCCGTTTTCGGTTCTCGAAAAAAGCGGCCGTAATGGGATTAGCGCCCCTAATAGGGTTAATTTACATCAAAATGGCTTATTGAATTTTTAAATGTTAATTCCACGACATATTCCATGATTATTGTGTCAGGTTTACGTTCAACGGGTTTATTTTTGAATTTATTAAATTAATTGCTTATTTTTGACGATATTTTTCCAAAAATATTTTAGCTATCTCGATTGGTTTTGTTGAATAATAAGGAACTATTGGGACTGGGACCTTATACTCTCAAATGACAGGCCCATTCTGATAATTTTTGCAGGTCTTCAAATTGAGTCCAAATTAATTACATCGTCAAAAAATGTTCAAAATAAGCCATTCTAATTATCCAATGTCCAGAATAATCCATTCTATTACAGAAATATCCGACAATTATCCCAATACGGACTCTGCGCCCAATACGGACGGTGCTCCCAATACGGACGCTATTTTGGAGAATCAAAAACGCCAGTATTGGGAGTAGGGACTATAAGCCATTTTGATATAAATTTTTCCCAAATTAACCTTATTAGGGGCTCTAATCGCATTACGGCCGTTTATCCGATTACGGCCGCTTTTTTCGAGAACCGAAAACGGCCGTTATGGGAGTAAGGACTGTAATAAAAACGCACCAGATCGGTTCTCATTATGCTAACGCTCATTTTTTCGTGTTTTTTAAATTTATTTGAAATAAGAATAAAATAAGTGACCCTTATTTGAATCATTAAAATTTTATCCCAAATGACGCTTATTTGGCGAAAACGACTCTTAGTTGACAAAAGCGACCCTTAGTTGGCATAATCAACTCTTATTAAACAAAAGTGACCCTTATTTGGCAACATTTGTATTTCTAATTGGCCTAGAATGCTGCACGATAACAAATAACTTAAAAATAAAAAAAAAACCAATAAAATAGCCGTCGAAAATTTTCGATGCAAAAAAAGATTGGCTAATTTAATCGCGCAGCACGACGGCAGTGATGAGGATATCATAAGTGATATTATTAACTTGGTGAAAAATGAAATGACGGACGGGGTAGTGTACGAGGATTTCGAGGAAGAGGAAGAAGAGGAAGAAGGGAATGCAAATGAAGGTCAAGCAGAAGACGACGAGGAAGATGATGATGAAGAAGACGCCGAATAAACACAATGAAATTTGTGCTTTCGTCCACATTAGAGGGCTATTTTCACTGTATTTTACACAGACTAAGCTGGTATCATGTCTAAATGGTTGAATAGGAAATCCGACCCTTATTTAGCACACCGACTTGTATTAAGCACACCCATGATTAGGCGATTTTAGTGTTGTTACTTCTTTTTATTATGATGTTTTCGCTTATGTTTGATTTAATCAATTTAACTGTGATACAGTCCTTGATTCCATAACGGCCGTTTTCGGTTCTCGAAAAAAGCGGCCGTTATGGGGTAAACGGCCGTTATGGAATTAGGCCCCTCATGGGATTAATTTAGGACAAATTGAAATAAAATGGCCTACTTAATTTTAAAATGTTTATTTTACAACTTTTTCGTAATGATTTATGTGCCAGTCGTGTATTACTTGGTTAATTTCTGACATTTGCATTGAAATGCCTAATTTTTCAATACGTTAATTAAAAACGGCCGTTATGGGACAATCAGTTTTTGGAGGCAAAAAGCGGCCGTTATGGGATAAACGGCCGTAATGGAAGCGCCCGCTATGGAATCAAGGACTGTACTCGCGGAACTTTTATTCCGTCGTACTCTTTCTGGGTAGTTAGCTTTTCGACCATTAAGAAATGAAAACAATTCAGTCAGTGCCTGTATTTTATGTAAAATAAATTTATAATAAAAAATGAGTATAAAAAATTATTATAAAAAGACAAAGATGTTTTCATAAATGGTTATTTTCACCTACTTTGTAGATGAAAATGACCATTTTTGAAAAAGAACATTATCTAATCTGCCGGTTCCGGGAACTTACCATTTACCAAAGTTTTGGTTCTGGATTCATTTATTTAGGAAAATAATTGTCGGGATTAACATTTTATATCAATTTTAACATTTTTAGATGCGCGAATTTTCACGATTCTGCTTTCTGAAAAAAGAATTTGGAATGCAATCATTTCTGAAACGGCCATTTTTTCTCAAAAAATTAATTTTTTAATACGCACATTTCTGTTTTATAACGGCACCTTTTCGAATAACAATAATGTTTTTATACTAGAATTCGAAAATTTATCTTTTATCTAAGTAGTCATTTGTGATCAAATGGAGCTAATTTATCATAAATAACTAAATTAATAGTTAATGATTACAATTAAATAGGGGTTTATCACAAATGACTAAAAAATTTATTGAAAAAATAGTCATTTAAGATAATATGCAGTTACAGGCGCCAGCGCCGTAGGCGCGGAGCGTCCTGTGACTGAATTACAGGCGCGCCTATTGGCTCATGCTTTTGAATAGGCGCCTCCTATTGGCTAGCGTCCTTTACCCACGCAAACAACTCCCCGCGCTGCATGTAATATTAGTTAAGAATTGTCACAAATGGATAATATATCAAATGACTAATATCACAAATGACTATTTTCAAAAAATTAGGCATTTGAATAATTAGCCGCAAAATGAGATTTTTACGATCCCAGGAACTCCCTGTAGGCGGTTCCCAAGGAGGGTCCCAAACGCACCCTTCAGGCACCAAGAAAAGGATGAAAATAGAATTAAAACGAAAAACTGTTTTTGCCAAAGTGTTTTTCAGCATCGATTCACCCTATATTGACGTTTTCAGCCAAAAAAAAATATTTCGAGATTTTTTAAATCTCAACTAGGCCAATACTTTTATTTGTTTTATGAATTGGTTAAGGTTCTACTACAATTATGAAGTACAAACAAGTTCTTTATTGAGGAATTTCTAGAAAAAAATAGGTTCTAATTCTTATAGTCCCTAGTAGGGACTCCCTACCTAGTTAACGGGTACGATTTTCTTCCTAACTAGTTAACGGGTGCGAATATTTTCATGCAAAAATGTCTTAAGGGTGTGCCATATGCAATTTGTCAAAAAAGCTTTTCTGAACATGGTAGTGAACTTGAATATCCGTTCGGACTTCAAGTGACATTCCCAAGTTCAAACGTGTAAAAATAACCCAAAAATCTAGAAACCATGAAGGTTTAATGTACTGAAGAAAATAGCCATACTTTCAGTATCATGAAGGGTAATTGGCTCGCTTTTTTTTTGTAACAAAACAATTTATATTTTAAAGCTATGTTTATATCATCAATATTGCTTGATAACACTACACAAAAAGTTTCACATTAAAATAATCATGATTCATAACTAAAAAGTGGTACAAATGTCTAAATTTTAACAAAATCTTATATTTGACTTCACGGCAAAAGGTCCACGCGAGTTTCCGATAAAAATAATATACATTTTTTTGTTTTAATTGATTTAAGGATACCTTGGTGCAGGTTACAAGCTGTAACATTAAATTCATAGGGGCTATTTTGATGCAATAATTCTCACGTTTTGTAATAATTTGGGCTTAAAAATCAGCAAAAATTGACAAAAAGTGATAAATTTTCTAGATTTTTTTATTTTTAGATTTCGTGTTACAGCTTGCTCTATAGAGTCGACAGTCCTCTATCCGGCCATGTAAAATAAAAATTCTCAACTTCCGTCTAAACTCGCAAGCCAATGTTCTTAAAAGGCTAGTTTTTCATCCTGTTGATGTGCTACAAGTTAAAATTTCAGTGTGGTTTAATGTATTTTAGTAATCAGTAAATCTAAGTCTATAAGATTAATAGCGTTTTTAGACGATGTGAAGACTTTGAACACATATTTGTAGGGGGTATTCCTAAATGACCAACCTATAAAAATAATTGTCGTATGCTACTGAAAATCGACGTGGACTTAGCAATGGATATTCTATGCTCAATAAAAATATTTCAACTTATGCGGTCATAACCGGTTCCAGATATGCCAACCAGAACATTTTTTACGGGTTACCAACGGTATGGTAGTTTTTGGAAAATCAAACACATCGGTGTTGGCGGTAAAGAGCAAAATACTGAAAATCACGATTCAGTTTTTGGGCGTTCACGTGTTAACTAATAAATTTATGAAAAATTTCTTTTCGGATATCAACTAAATGAACCCTTGCGGTTCGAATAAATACCATATTGACGTATTTTGGTTACATTAAAAATAAACCGCGATTTACCATGCGGTTTGGTACCCCTTTCCCCATTCATCCCAACTTAAAGTTATACACCACCTACCTGCTCAAAGTAACGCTGCTTAAAGTAACACTATTCGCTTATAGTAACAGTTTTTTTGCGAATAGTGGTAACTTTTTCAACCCACGCACTACATGCTTAAAGTAACAGTTCCGCTTATAGTAACAGTCTTTTAAGATTTCATTTCTATACTTCAATTTTTTCGGATATAAAGTATTTTAGTACATTTCAAAAATGTTTTTCATCTGATTAAGCATTCAGAAATATTTTTGATAATATTTTTGAACAAGGGGTAGACATTTTTTGGTCTATAGAATTTTTCTCGAGCAATCCAAGATCAGGTCAGTTTATTAAAAGTGCAAAATGAAAAGCAAAATCTTAAAGCGAAATCTTAATATAACAAAAAGTCAGTATTTTGGGATCTGACCTTAAAAGTAATAAGTTATTAGTAATAACTTATTACTAATAACTCTTTCCCTGTAGTAATGATAATTGATCACGTGATGTTTTTAAATTGCGCAATTCTTTGACCTCATTTCTGCTAAAAGTAACAAAAAAGTTAAACCTTACGTATTAATACGTAATATTTTTCAAATTGCGCAATTCAAAAGCTTAATTCCGCTTAACCTTTGAACACATATTTAAGGACGGGTATGGCTTGTTGTTTACAAAATACACACGATGCGCAGTTAACAGCCACCCTCTTAACCGCCACTTTTGCTGTTAACCGCCAGTTAGGGGTCCCACCATTTTCCAGCGATCACGCCTACGCCCTGCGCAGTTAACCGCCAGTTTGCAGTTAACCGCCATTTGGAATTTTCCGTAAATTTTCCGTAAATTTTGGGAAATTTTGGTGAAAAATTGAACCTGAGTGATTAATTCTACTAATTTATTTTAATGATAAATGCCTGTTTTTGTGCAAAGTTTTCGTCAACTTACTTTGTTAGGTTAGTTCAAAAAGAAAATTGTTTTTTATTCCGTACGTACCCTTTGTTTATAGCACCCATGTCCCAAAAACTTTTAAAACTTTTATTTCAATTTATTGTATCTTTAAGATTCTTCAATTTAAAATTATGTCTTTAAGATTTTTCAATTTAAAATTATGAGTCATCATTTTTTTTCTAAAGTGTTGAATTCTCATTGGTCAAAAATGTTATTTGCCGTTAACCGCCAATTTTTCCAAGTAAATCGCCTACGCACTGCGCAGTTAACCGCCACTTTTGCAGTTAACCGCCAGTTGAGGACGTCGCGAAGGGTGGCGGTTAACTGCGCATCGTGTGTAATCTAAAAATCAGGAAATTGAAGATTAGATATACTTGTTGTTGTTAAATTAGCTAATTATGGTTTGCTTGGCACAATAAAGTCCCTTCAAATTCATTTGGGGAAATAAATCTAGAAACTTTATATGTTTGAAAATTTCAATCAAACACGATAATGAAAAACAAGCGAACTCTTTATCAAATTAAAATATTATGAAACAACTTGTTTCTGTATTATGTTTTTTTTATAGTAGTCTATAATGTCCTAAATTTTCTAGTAAAACATGTTTGACTGCAAAATTGCTGCTAAATAATCTCACAGGAGACACTTTTCATTTTTCACAGGCTAGTGGGCCGTTAACCTACGCAAAAATTTCGAAAATTTTTTTGAATTTTTTT
>SCLG01001156.1:23695-38609 GCA_004367875.1 Oikopleura albicans
AAAAAAATTCAAAAAAATTTTCGAAATTTTTGCGTAGGTTAACGGCCCACTAGCCTGTGAAAAATGAAAAGTGTCTCCTGTGAGATTATTTAGCAGCAATTTTGCAGTCAAACATGTTTTACTAGAAAATTTAGGACATTATAGACTACTATAAAAAAAACATAATACAGAAACAAGTTGTTTCATAATATTTTAATTTGATAAAGAGTTCGCTTGTTTTTCATTATCGTGTTTGATTGAAATTTTCAAACATATAAAGTTTCTAGATTTATTTCCCCAAATGAATTTGAAGGGACTTTATTGTGCCAAGCAAACCATAATTAGCTAATTTAACAACAACAAGTATATCTAATCTTCAATTTCCTGATTTTTAGATTACACACGATGCGCAGTTAACCGCCACCCTTCGCGACGTCCTCAACTGGCGGTTAACTGCAAAAGTGGCGGTTAACTGCGCAGTGCGTAGGCGATTTACTTGGAAAAATTGGCGGTTAACGGCAAATAACATTTTTGACCAATGAGAATTCAACACTTTAGAAAAAAAATGATGACTCATAATTTTAAATTGAAAAATCTTAAAGACATAATTTTAAATTGAAGAATCTTAAAGATACAATAAATTGAAATAAAAGTTTTAAAAGTTTTTGGGACATGGGTGCTATAAACAAAGGGTACGTACGGAATAAAAAACAATTTTCTTTTTGAACTAACCTAACAAAGTAAGTTGACGAAAACTTTGCACAAAAACAGGCATTTATCATTAAAATAAATTAGTAGAATTAATCACTCAGGTTCAATTTTTCACCAAAATTTCCCAAAATTTACGGAAAATTTACGGAAAATTCCAAATGGCGGTTAACTGCAAACTGGCGGTTAACTGCGCAGGGCGTAGGCGTGATCGCTGGAAAATGGTGGGACCCCTAACTGGCGGTTAACAGCAAAAGTGGCGGTTAAGAGGGTGGCTGTTAACTGCGCATCGTGTGTATTTTGTAAACAACAAGCCATACCCGTCCTTAAATATGTGTTCAAAGGTTAAGCGGAATTAAGCTTTTGAATTGCGCAATTTGAAAAATATTACGTATTAATACGTAAGGTTTAACTTTTTTGTTACTTTTAGCAGAAATGAGGTCAAAGAATTGCGCAATTTAAAAACATCACGTGATCAATTATCATTACTACAGGGAAAGAGTTATTAGTAATAAGTTATTACTAATAACTTATTACTTTTAAGGTCAGATCCCAAAATACTGACTTTTTGTTATATTAAGATTTCGCTTTAAGATTTTGCTTTTCATTTTGCACTTTTAATAAACTGACCTGATCTTGGATTGCTCGAGAAAAATTCTATAGACCAAAAAATGTCTACCCCTTGTTCAAAAATATTATCAAAAATATTTCTGAATGCTTAATCAGATGAAAAACATTTTTGAAATGTACTAAAATACTTTATATCCGAAAAAATTGAAGTATAGAAATGAAATCTTAAAAGACTGTTACTATAAGCGGAACTGTTACTTTAAGCATGTAGTGCGTGGGTTGAAAAAGTTACCACTATTCGCAAAAAAACTGTTACTATAAGCGAATAGTGTTACTTTAAGCAGCGTTACTTTGAGCAGGTAGGTGGTGTATAACTTTAAGTTGGGATGAATGGGGAAAGGGGTACCAAACCGCATGGTAAATCGCGGTTTATTTTTAATGTAACCAAAATACGTCAATATGGTATTTATTCGAACCGCAAGGGTTCATTTAGTTGATATCCGAAAAGAAATTTTTCATAAATTTATTAGTTAACACGTGAACGCCCAAAAACTGAATCGTGATTTTCAGTATTTTGCTCTTTACCGCCAACACCGATGTGTTTGATTTTCCAAAAACTACCATACCGTTGGTAACCCGTAAAAAATGTTCTGGTTGGCATATCTGGAACCGGTTATGACCGCATAAGTTGAAATATTTTTATTGAGCATAGAATATCCATTGCTAAGTCCACGTCGATTTTCAGTAGCATACGACAATTATTTTTATAGGTTGGTCATTTAGGAATACCCCCTACAAATATGTGTTCAAAGTCTTCACATCGTCTAAAAACGCTATTAATCTTATAGACTTAGATTTACTGATTACTAAAATACATTAAACCACACTGAAATTTTAACTTGTAGCACATCAACAGGATGAAAAACTAGCCTTTTAAGAACATTGGCTTGCGAGTTTAGACGGAAGTTGAGAATTTTTATTTTACATGGCCGGATAGAGGACTGTCGACTCTATAGAGCAAGCTGTAACACGAAATCTAAAAATAAAAAAATCTAGAAAATTTATCACTTTTTGTCAATTTTTGCTGATTTTTAAGCCCAAATTATTACAAAACGTGAGAATTATTGCATCAAAATAGCCCCTATGAATTTAATGTTACAGCTTGTAACCTGCACCAAGGTATCCTTAAATCAATTAAAACAAAAAAATGTATATTATTTTTATCGGAAACTCGCGTGGACCTTTTGCCGTGAAGTCAAATATAAGATTTTGTTAAAATTTAGACATTTGTACCACTTTTTAGTTATGAATCATGATTATTTTAATGTGAAACTTTTTGTGTAGTGTTATCAAGCAATATTGATGATATAAACATAGCTTTAAAATATAAATTGTTTTGTTACAAAAAAAAAGCGAGCCAATTACCCTTCATGATACTGAAAGTATGGCTATTTTCTTCAGTACATTAAACCTTCATGGTTTCTAGATTTTTGGGTTATTTTTACACGTTTGAACTTGGGAATGTCACTTGAAGTCCGAACGGATATTCAAGTTCACTACCATGTTCAGAAAAGCTTTTTTGACAAATTGCATATGGCACACCCTTAAGACATTTTTGCATGAAAATATTCGCACCCGTTAACTAGTTAGGAAGAAAATCGTACCCGTTAACTAGGTAGGGAGTCCCTACTAGGGACTATAAGAATTAGAACCTATTTTTTTCTAGAAATTCCTCAATAAAGAACTTGTTTGTACTTCATAATTGTAGTAGAACCTTAACCAATTCATAAAACAAATAAAAGTATTGGCCTAGTTGAGATTTAAAAAATCTCGAAATATTTTTTTTTGGCTGAAAACGTCAATATAGGGTGAATCGATGCTGAAAAACACTTTGGCAAAAACAGTTTTTCGTTTTAATTCTATTTTCATCCTTTTCTTGGTGCCTGAAGGGTGCGTTTGGGACCCTCCTTGGGAACCGCCTACAGGGAGTTCCTGGGATCGTAAAAATCTCATTTTGCGGCTAATTATTCAAATGCCTAATTTTTTGAAAATAGTCATTTGTGATATTAGTCATTTGATATATTATCCATTTGTGACAATTCTTAACTAATATTACATGCAGCGCGGGGAGTTGTTTGCGTGGGTAAAGGACGCTAGCCAATAGGAGGCGCCTATTCAAAAGCATGAGCCAATAGGCGCGCCTGTAATTCAGTCACAGGACGCTCCGCGCCTACGGCGCTGGCGCCTGTAACTGCATATTATCTTAAATGACTATTTTTTCAATAAATTTTTTAGTCATTTGTGATAAACCCCTATTTAATTGTAATCATTAACTATTAATTTAGTTATTTATGATAAATTAGCTCCATTTGATCACAAATGACTACTTAGATAAAAGATAAATTTTCGAATTCTAGTATAAAAACATTATTGTTATTCGAAAAGGTGCCGTTATAAAACAGAAATGTGCGTATTAAAAAATTAATTTTTTGAGAAAAAATGGCCGTTTCAGAAATGATTGCATTCCAAATTCTTTTTTCAGAAAGCAGAATCGTGAAAATTCGCGCATCTAAAAATGTTAAAATTGATATAAAATGTTAATCCCGACAATTATTTTCCTAAATAAATGAATCCAGAACCAAAACTTTGGTAAATGGTAAGTTCCCGGAACCGGCAGATTAGATAATGTTCTTTTTCAAAAATGGTCATTTTCATCTACAAAGTAGGTGAAAATAACCATTTATGAAAACATCTTTGTCTTTTTATAATAATTTTTTATACTCATTTTTTATTATAAATTTATTTTACATAAAATACAGGCACTGACTGAATTGTTTTCATTTCTTAATGGTCGAAAAGCTAACTACCCAGAAAGAGTACGACGGAATAAAAGTTCCGCGAGTACAGTCCTTGATTCCATAGCGGGCGCTTCCATTACGGCCGTTTATCCCATAACGGCCGCTTTTTGCCTCCAAAAACTGATTGTCCCATAACGGCCGTTTTTAATTAACGTATTGAAAAATTAGGCATTTCAATGCAAATGTCAGAAATTAACCAAGTAATACACGACTGGCACATAAATCATTACGAAAAAGTTGTAAAATAAACATTTTAAAATTAAGTAGGCCATTTTATTTCAATTTGTCCTAAATTAATCCCATGAGGGGCCTAATTCCATAACGGCCGTTTACCCCATAACGGCCGCTTTTTTCGAGAACCGAAAACGGCCGTTATGGAATCAAGGACTGTATCACAGTTAAATTGATTAAATCAAACATAAGCGAAAACATCATAATAAAAAGAAGTAACAACACTAAAATCGCCTAATCATGGGTGTGCTTAATACAAGTCGGTGTGCTAAATAAGGGTCGGATTTCCTATTCAACCATTTAGACATGATACCAGCTTAGTCTGTGTAAAATACAGTGAAAATAGCCCTCTAATGTGGACGAAAGCACAAATTTCATTGTGTTTATTCGGCGTCTTCTTCATCATCATCTTCCTCGTCGTCTTCTGCTTGACCTTCATTTGCATTCCCTTCTTCCTCTTCTTCCTCTTCCTCGAAATCCTCGTACACTACCCCGTCCGTCATTTCATTTTTCACCAAGTTAATAATATCACTTATGATATCCTCATCACTGCCGTCGTGCTGCGCGATTAAATTAGCCAATCTTTTTTTGCATCGAAAATTTTCGACGGCTATTTTATTGGTTTTTTTTTTATTTTTAAGTTATTTGTTATCGTGCAGCATTCTAGGCCAATTAGAAATACAAATGTTGCCAAATAAGGGTCACTTTTGTTTAATAAGAGTTGATTATGCCAACTAAGGGTCGCTTTTGTCAACTAAGAGTCGTTTTCGCCAAATAAGCGTCATTTGGGATAAAATTTTAATGATTCAAATAAGGGTCACTTATTTTATTCTTATTTCAAATAAATTTAAAAAACACGAAAAAATGAGCGTTAGCATAATGAGAACCGATCTGGTGCGTTTTTATTACAGTCCTTACTCCCATAACGGCCGTTTTCGGTTCTCGAAAAAAGCGGCCGTAATCGGATAAACGGCCGTAATGCGATTAGAGCCCCTAATAAGGTTAATTTGGGAAAAATTTATATCAAAATGGCTTATAGTCCCTACTCCCAATACTGGCGTTTTTGATTCTCCAAAATAGCGTCCGTATTGGGAGCACCGTCCGTATTGGGCGCAGAGTCCGTATTGGGATAATTGTCGGATATTTCTGTAATAGAATGGATTATTCTGGACATTGGATAATTAGAATGGCTTATTTTGAACATTTTTTGACGATGTAATTAATTTGGACTCAATTTGAAGACCTGCAAAAATTATCAGAATGGGCCTGTCATTTGAGAGTATAAGGTCCCAGTCCCAATAGTTCCTTATTATTCAACAAAACCAATCGAGATAGCTAAAATATTTTTGGAAAAATATCGTCAAAAATAAGCAATTAATTTAATAAATTCAAAAATAAACCCGTTGAACGTAAACCTGACACAATAATCATGGAATATGTCGTGGAATTAACATTTAAAAATTCAATAAGCCATTTTGATGTAAATTAACCCTATTAGGGGCGCTAATCCCATTACGGCCGCTTTTTTCGAGAACCGAAAACGGCCGTAATGGGAGTAAGGACTGTAGTAAGGAACTGTTATGACAATATTTTACATTTCAATAAGCCATTTTAATATATATATCAAAAATTTTTGAATAAATGTGTCAATTTTACCGTGCAAAAAGCGTCCTTATTGGGACAATGGGCCGCTCAAACAGCATAAAGGGGCACCGTCCGTATTGGTAAAAACGCTTTTTTTTGCCAAAAAAGCGTCCGTATTTGGAACATCGTCCATGTTAGGAGCGTCCGTATTGGGAGTAGGGACTGTTTAGAACTTTTTAATGATAATTTTGATTTATTCCATGATGTATGTGACAGTTAAGCATTCGAAGGGTTCATTTTTGATGTAATTAAAATTATTGCTTATTTTTGACAATATTTTTCTGAAAATATGTTAGCTATCTCAGTTGGTTTTGTTGAATAAGCCATTTCAATATCAACATGTCTACAAATAAATGATTTAAGCCAAAAATAACGGCCCTTATAGAATTATTGGCCTCCAAAATACGGCCGTATAAGGAAGCGGCCGTTATGTTATAATCACTTTTTTGACGGAAAAATCGGCCGTAATGGGATAAACCGCCGTAATGGGAGCGCCCGTAATGGGAGTAAGGACTGTATTTCAAATTTGTATCGAAATTTAGAAACCTCAATATTTCTATAATTTGTTAGCCAAATGAACTTGACCGTGCTTGGTAATAATAGCTAACGCCTTAAATAGTAAACATAAATTAGTAAAACATAAATTATGTATATTTATGTAGTATACTAGATTCTGCGTGTTAATGTTGCGTTTTACATTATGTAACAAAATGTATTATTAAACATTATGCAGTGAAATGTATTATTACACATTACGCAGATTAATGTAGCTTTTGAGCCAAACAAACGATAAATTTAGTGTGAATTAAAAAACCAACTTTTGTAGTGTGCGGCTTTTCATAATTCTCTCTGAACCTTTTTTCGCATTGGGCATAATGGGTTACCATAAAATAAAACCACTTTTCGTATAACTTGAAAAACGACTGCCGCCGAAAGTCGCCCCCATTCAATATGTAATGATTCATCAATCGATTGAATGACTCGATACGGTTGGTTGTCGTATCGAGATAATCTGTAAAAAATTGTGCACTGAATGGGAATAATAGCAATAATAACGCTCAAAATAATGTGTTTCTGTATAATAACACAGGGGTTATGCGGCCACTTTCACCTTCCAAAAACGGCCTGATAAACCCTCAGGCGGCCTGATAAACCCCTAGGGCGTAGGCGAAATAGCTGAAAAATGTGCAAAACAAGGAGGCCTGATAAGCGCCTCAGGTGGCCTTTTAAACCCTTAGTGCGTGGGCGGAATAGGTGAAAAACTTTTGGGAAAAAAGTGGCCTGATAAAGGAGGGCCGCATAACCCCTCAAGCAGTGTATAATATAATTCTGTGACCCGTTTTTAATACCCTGGTGCGCTACCGATAGTGCCATTTGGTTTTTTATTTATTTAATAGCGTGAACTCCATAAGAGTTATCCCCAATCGGGTTTTTGTATTTATTGATTACGTAATGGTTAGTTTATTTTTGTTACTTTAAGCGGAGGTCATATACAGTCCTTGATTCTATAATGGCTGTTTTCAGTTCTCGAAAAAACGACCGTTAAGGGGTTAACGGCCGTTATGGGATCAGGGCCCCTCACGGGGTTAATTCGGGACAAATTGAAATAAAGTGGCTTTTTTTATTTTAAAATGTTTATTTTAACTCTCAGGCGGAAGGAGTTTTTAGGAACCCGTAGGGGGAAAATGCGTGTAAATAAACACGCACTTAAAAAATTCACAATAATTCAAAAAAACTGGTAAAGCCAAGTTGTAGAGCTCGTCAAACTACGTCGATCTCTTTATTCAGAAATTCATTTGGGTCACCAGGGCCCCTAGAGAGCTGTTCGAAATCTCCGACCTACGCAAAAAAAAACACCATCAATTGAATTTTCTCGAAAAGTTGAGGGGGGTCAGCAATACCCGTTTTGCCCTACGGGGCCTCCATATGCCCTAAATTGACGAAAAAAACCACTTGCGTGTCTATTTACACGCTGTTCCCCCGGGAGTTAATATATAAAATTATAATCGTTAATTTCTCACACTTGCATTCAATACATAATAAAAACGGCCGTTAGGGAATAATCACTTCTTTGAGGACAAAAACGGCCGTTATGGGATAAACGAGCGTAATGGAAGCCTTATGGAATCACGGACTGTAACTGCGCAATTTAGAAACATCACGTATTCGGTTAAACAGGGTGAGCCGTCATGTTTTACAAAAACGATCGAAAAAAGTGAAAAATAATTGCCCGAGCGGGAAAAAAGTGAAACATGGTGTTTTGTTGGCGGAAAACAAAACGAATCGAATCACGTAATAAAAATTGAAGTGGATAGTTACAACGAGTATAATTATTTACGTAGAGACGTATTTATGAAGAGGGGAGAAAGGAGGGGCACCTGAACTGGGAGAATAAAAAAGAGAAAATTGGTCTGTGTATCATATATTAAAATACAGTCCATGATTCCGTAAGAGGCGCTTCCATTACGGTCGTTTATCGCATAACGGGCGTTTTTTTTTCATAAAATTGATAGCCTCATAACGGCCGTTTTTTTCTTCATAAAATTGATAACCTCATAACGGCCGTTTTTTCACATATTGAAAAATAAGGCATTTAAATACAAGTGTCAGAAATTAACCATTAGAAATCACCAAATAAATCGTGAAATAAGACGTAAAATAAACATTTTCAAATTCAATAGACAATTTTCTTTCAATTTGTCCCGAATTAACTCCATGAGGGGCCCTGATTCCATAACGACCGTTTACCCCAGAACGGCCACTTTTTCGAGAACCGTAACTATGGCCGTTATGGAATCAAGGACTGTATGCCGAAACGGTAAACTAGAAAGGCGCAACCGATTTTCATGAAACTCAACCAGTATTAGGGGAAAATATTTTCTCAAAAAAGTCTCATTTGGTAGTCTTGGCAGCCTCGTAAATTTACTTGAGAAAGTGCAGAAAGTGTCGGGGGTAGAATGAGATAATTATAATAAAAATGTTTTTAGGAACTACTTTCTATATTTCTAGTTTTATTTGTTAACTCACAGGGGGGAAGTGCGTGTAAATAGACACGCAACTTGTTTTTTTCGTCAATTTTAGGCATATGGAGGGCCCGTAGGGAAAAACGGGTATTGGTGACCCCCTCAACTTTTCGAGAAAATTCGATTGACGGTGTTTTAGCGTAGGTTGGAGATTTCAAACAGCTCTCTAGAGGGCCCTGGTGGCTCAAATCAATTTATGAATAGTCAGATCGACGTAGTTTGACGAGCTCTACAACTTGGCTTTACCAGTTTTTTTTAATTATTGCGAGTTATTGTGATTTTTTAAGTGCGTGTTTATTTACACGCATTTTCCCTCTACGAGTTCCCAAAAACTCCTTCCCCTGAGATTTAACATCGGGCACCTCCCATCTTAAAATTTCAGATGCAAAACTTTTCATGTGTTAAAATGTCGTCGTAGTGTGACATTTTACGCGAAAACGACTCATTCGCCCGTTTATATAAATATCGATAGAAGTTCCGGACGTTGTGATTTTCCGACAAATCTTCATGCATAAAATAGTCCAAAATTGGACGTATAAGATTTGGCCTGACGGCGGCCAGCATTGTGCAGACTTTAAAAGGGGGTCATTCGTTGACACTTTGTCCAATTGTGTAGTTTATTATACACCATGTACGCCATTATTTTCCAATAAAATTATTTAAAAAATTAAAGATAACGGTGCAGTGCGTAGGCGTTTAAAGATAACGAAATTTACGGTAAATATGAGAGTTTGATAAAACTTTGTGGGCATTTATCATAAATTGTATCATTTTGCTAAATTTATGATAACTTTTTACGATGAGAACGTTTCAAAAACTGAAAAGTGAATTACACCACCTGCGCCGTTATGTTTCCACCAAATTGTTCGAAAAACCGGAAACATAAAGGCACCGTCGGGAACATAACGGCGCAATGCGTAGGCGATTTACCGGAAATTTGTATGTGCAGAAACATAACGGCTCCTACGGGGCCGTTCTAGAATTTCAAATTTATAAACGCAAAAATGCGCGAATGAACTGCCAAACAGAGAAATAAAATTTAAAAGCCAAAAAAAAAATACATTTTCTTAATATTTTTTTAATGAAGAAAATATTAAGGCCGAAAATATTTTCGGCGGAAAGATAACAGCGCAGTGCGTAGGCAGATAAACTGGAAAAAAATTCTCGAAAAAGCGGAAACATAATGGCACCGACGGGGCTAAGCGGAAAGATAATGGCCGGAAACATAACGGCGCAGGTGGTGTATAAGACGATAAACGGGAAAATTGATAAATAACGGGGTGAAACATAACGGCGCATTTGGTGCAGCATATTTTCGTATTTATGGATTTTAAAGTGTAGCAATAATCTACCCCCTTTGAAGGTGACCGCGAACTCGAAGGAATAATCATCGTGGCCACGTTTAATAAGGTCCGAAATGCCGAGGTCTTTTAATTTTTTGAATAAGTTGCGGACCACATGGACTATTATAGAACATTATTTTTATTATTATTATCTTATGAATGCATCATAATATATAATAAAGATTTGTCTTGTATTTTTTTGTCGACCAATAACTTATCGGTGATAAGTTTTGTCATAGAATACACACGGAGCTTTGAACTTGGCAAAAATTGAAATTTATAAACGTTACTAGTATCACAATTCGCAAGATATTGGATTTGTTTTTCTTGTAAACGAAGCGGTATAATAAAGCGCATAATCTAATTGTTTCAGATTTTTGAATTAAGGTCTAGGTAACAAAATATCGACAAAAATAGGGCTTCCGCGCAAAAGACCGTGAACTTGGGCTAAAATAGAATCGTATATTGCATCTAGTTTTACAATGTTTATGATATTGAGTTGGTTTTACTTGAAAAATATGTTTCGGTAAGTGACGAAAAACGCAAAAAATTAATTTTCAAAAAAGTTCGTAGAAAAAAATATTTTTAGTTAGCCTTGTAGGCCCTACACAAACTTTTCCGAGACATTTTGAAAAATTTCCCAGTCCTGAAATCAAAAGCGTTGTGATCACCGTTACTGTAAGCAGGTAGGTGTTGTAATTTAAGTTTTCGGGGAACTTTCCATGAAATGTATCCCAAGATTTTCAAAAGTTTCGGAAAACTTTACTATTTTAAATTTAAATATTTTGTTCTTCCCTGAGCAACAGTGGTGCATAATAAAAAAGTACGTTCTGAAAACCTCAATAAATGAAGTAAATAATCCATGTTCACCATCGGTCACTAAGCGTATTGTGGTTGTTGTCGTGTTTACTGCCCTCAAAACCGATAGAAAGGCTGTGTATCCAGCTATGTAGCACCCCCGGTCTTTTTTTCGCATGAAAATCTAAGTTATCTAGATAACATTCAGATATGTGATTTTAGCCTTATTGTGATGGAAAAGTAGAATTCCTACCCAAATCGTTACAAAATGACGTCATGACTCCAAAGTGTTCAGTGTTTTATGAAACAAAAGCAATTTATGAAATATTTCATTATGCAGCTTTTAAATTAAAGTTTAAAACAAATTTGGCCATTCGACGTAAAATTAAAAAGTGGATTATAATAGGTTAATCCAGTTTTAGCACAAGTTTACCCTGTCACGTGATAAATTTGATTAAGGCCTCCGAACGGGTTATACTTTGGTCAAGTTAATATTTTAATGCCCCCTTGTGCCGTTATCTTTCAAAATCAAATGAGAATAAATTGAAAGATAACCATAAATTTGTGAATTTAAGACTTTGTTTAGTTTGAAAAGTCTGCATGTTAATTTAACTCTCTGGGGAAGGACTTTTTGATAACCCGTAGGGGGAAATTGTGTGCACGTATGCACACACTTAAAAAATCGCAATAATTCTGTAAAAGTGGTAAAGCCAAGTTGTAGAGCTCGTCAAACTACGTCGATCGGACTATTAAGAAATTAATTTGGGCCACCAGGGCCCCCTAGAGAGCTGTTTGAAATATCCAACCTACGCAAAAAAAATACCGCCAATGGAATTTTCTCGAAAAGTTGAGGGGGTCAGCAATACCTACGGCGCCTCCTTATGCCTTAAATCGATGAAAAACCAAGTCGTGCACACACTTCCCCTTGCGAGTTAATAACCAAAAACACTAAAAGCATAGCTCTTGAAAACATTTTAAATTTAAATGTTTGACCCTCCACCTAATAATTTAGTTTATTGAGATTTGTATAACATCATTTGTACCATGAAGAAAATGGCGAAAATGGTGAATTAACTGCGCACCTTGTGTACTCGAATTTTGGACCAATTCCAAATTGGTTGAAACAAATTGGTTGAAACTTTTTGGAGGGTCACAAACTTTCAGCTGAATTCTTAATTTAACCGGTAGTATACCAGTATTATTGAAAGACGTGTCAAAAATAAAATAAATTAAAGACCGGTCAGTCATGTTGTTTACAAATAGTACTTTTGGGGAAAACGCTATAAAATGCGTTATACAACAACGATTAAGGACGGGTATGGCCTATTGTGTACAAACATAACGTGTCAGAAAAGTGTTCATAACGAACGTTTTACACGACCAATTTGTATGTATTTTTTTGTAAAATACTCTCGGAAAGTCCTCGGATCAGGTAGTTGATTTGATTTGTCTCTAATTATTACCACGGGCCACCCACATGGCCGTCAACTTGGCCTGAAATCAAATCGGATATTAGATAAACTTTTACAATTTTGATGATATTGAGTTTTTATTTTCTGTAAAGGGTTTGCTTTTACGAGGCGCACAAAACTGTTTTCTCCGATTTCTGAAAAAATGTCCGATAAAAAAAGTCTAAGGATTTTTGGGTTAAGTTTGTACACAACATGACTGACCGGTCAAGACTAGGAAAAAGTCTTAAAATATCTCTTTATAACGTGACAAAGTGAACTTGAGAAAAAATGGATTACCAACCTACAATACACTTTTTCATTCTATGTCGAATGATTGTGTTTTTAAAACTAATTTACTATTTTTAGGCCATAACTTATGGCTAAATTTAACGATATTATGATTTTTCATGCTTGTGATGAGAGACAACATGTATTTATGATTTTTGCGTGATTATGATTTCAAGTAGGTTACTGCTGTATGTAAATTCTCGTGTTTGAAACTAGTCATTTCCTGACACTTAACTTGTTTTGTTGTTGTTTTGTATTTTTTTTTCTCAATCCAACAATTTATATTTAACAAAACAACATCACAAATCTAATTTTATTAATTTGAAAAAAAAAGTGTGTTATACGTTTGGACTTATCTAAGATATCAACTAGCCAATTTATAATAGCGCCCAGTTTTTGCATTTAGGACCAGTATCACTTCAGGAATCCGATAAAAGAATAAAATTTGGACGCTGAACCACAATTATAATACAAAAAATACTTGATAACATGGTTCAATTTGGTCGAGAATTTCAGCAACAGTAACCTCCTTAATATGTGATTTTGGCGAAATTGTTGTTGAATATGACCTCATTGCATACTTTTGACGTGATTTTGACTGAATATAGTTGCATTGTGTGATTTTGGTTGCGCTAAACAACTTACTTGCGCCAATGGCACCGCCATTGTGTTCAAACCATTTTCTTTTTTGACAAACCCGTGAATCAGTAAGATTTGCTCGAATTTGCCCGTAGCAATTGTGAATTTGGTCTTTTGGACCCAAAAAGTACCATCTATATTAATTAATACGACTTATAAAGGATCATACTGATAAACACAATTATGTATATTTATTTACGTTCAAATTACGTGAATAACTGACGCGCCTGCAAATTGCGAGGTATAATTGCGAAGGAAAAAATGCAAAGTATACGTTTAATTTGCGGAAAATGTCATTCGTTATACCGCAATTTACAGGGGAGGTAGTTATTTATGTATATTTGAATGTAAAGGAATGCATAATTCCTAGATATAATTTTTTTGCAAATCATAATTAATATGCAAGAAATAATTTGAATTATATACACAATTTGAAAGTGTCAAAATGGCCGGATAATTGAACATCGGGGAATTATGTTAAAATTTTCCAAAACTGAACCTTATTTGGCGTAAAAGCCGGTAAATTTTGAGATTTGACACACTGAAAACTTTAAATACTCAATTTCTCATGAATTTCCGCCGCGTTAGTGTCACTATTCCTTGATTATTAATTTAATATGGTAAAAAATAAATCCTCGTCCTCTCGGCATTCTTTTTAGCCATTTATCATGAGCAAACAAAATAACTTGATCATTTTCGACTTTCTTCCATTCTGGAACATTTTCCTCTGGGGGCAACTTACTCCAACACAATGGCAAACATGAACCCTCGACCACGTCCGTTTCTCGTATCTTTTTATTTCTTTTCGCAGATAATGCATTTACTAATTTATTGTTGAAACTAAGCAATAAAGTATTGGTGAGTATGACCTGTTGTTTACAAACTTGACATGCGAGGAAATTTGGCGTGAAGGAGTTATACACAGGGTACGCTGTTATCAAGCGGGTTTTAGAAAATAGTGACCAAAAATATTTAAGGATGCGCCATACCCTATTGGCTGAAAAATCTAGGCTCCGAAATGAAGTCGTTTTCTCTTCAAATATAACCCTTACTAATTTGAACTTTTTTCAAATATATTCAGAAAGATTTGACGACCTGATTTTGGAAGTAATTAAAATTATTGGTCAATATACATACCCCCCACGGACCTCTAAAGTTGCCCAAAAAAAAAAAGTTAAGAAAAGCTCCAAAAGATATGTAAGGCATGTAGTCCTTTTTCTGTTTTTGTCATCCGAAGGCACCTAGTTAGTTCTATCAATCAAGCTGGTCTAAAACTGTTCATACCCAGTTTTTTTACAGGGTCCTCAATTGTCCTCAAACTCAGCTGTCCTCAATTGTCGTATTTGTCAAAAATAATAAAACTTTCCTCAACTTTCCTTGGC
>SCLG01001158.1:0-14898 GCA_004367875.1 Oikopleura albicans
TTGGTTGCGTAAAGTTTTTTGCTTACAGTAGCATCATTTTTTGCTTACAGTAGCATCATCAGGAAAAAAAGAAAAATTTAGCTGCAGCGAGCACACGATTATTTTTCGCTCGAATTAATTTTTAAGTATAATTCCTTTTATTATACGTTACTGCGCATTTCTCTTTTTAAAAATTCACACACCTAGAGACCGTTGCATTACCCAACTACCAGAGAAAATTTGAAAAATTTCGCACAAGTTCAAGTGCTCTCAGAGAAAAAACATATTTTTAAAGAAATCTGGTAACATTTCTGAAAATTTTTATATACCAATGAACTTCTCTGGTGGTTGCGGTCATTGCTACACTCCAAGCGAATAATTCCGACATATATTATGAAAGTTACTATCCTAGTAACGCTATTTTATTTTACATATTATAAGCTTTTTGCCCAATTTAGCATGTCGGAAAACCGCGCGAGCAATTACCGCAATCAAGGCAACGGCCAGAAAAAGGGTGGAGGAAATTCACACGGCCGGGGGCATAATGGAGGCGAGCGTGGGCGCTTTGAATATGACGACCACAGAGTCAACAATGACCGCCGCGACAATGATCGCGACCGCAGCCGCGGTGGTAATGGTCAGAGCTACTCTGATGGCCAAAATAATTTTAAGCATCCCGAGCACGCCAACAGTACACCCCGCAACCGTCGTGGCAAGAATGCCAAACGCGGCCAACGCGGCGGGGGCAACCACGGACGCAATGATCGCCAAGACACTCGCGACAGCTATAACAGCCCGAGCAGTGGTCGAGGTGGTCGAGGTGGTCGAGGTGGTCGAGGCCCCCGTGGTGGTCGTAAAAACGGTCGTCGCGGCAATGGTGGCCGTGGCGGCAACCATGGCAATCGTAACAATAGTGGCTATGAACGAAATCGTTCAAGCAGTGATGGAAGCTACAGCGGTGACGGTGGACGAGGCCGTCTTGATGACCGCCAGCAATCAAACAAATCTCGTTCAAATTCCAACGGAACCAATGAATCTGGTAAGTACTACCTCTATAAAAACAAAAAAGCAATCGTCATGGGTCGTACAAAGTACGAATATTTTAACACCCAGACATGCATATATAGTTATGAACCTAATCGTTATGCATTAGGTTCGAGTGGAGGTAGTCGTCAACCCGCCCGGGTCATAACCAGTGGTTCCCACGTTGATGGATGGTTTTGCGGCAAAAACGACGACGACGTTACCAACTTTGAGACAGCGCTCCCTCCGGATGAAAGTGGTAATTCTCGAGTCGTCAAAGGGTTCCATGTGAAACTACGTGGCCACAATGGCGGTGGCATTGAAAAACGATGGTTAAATGATGTTATGGCGGATTTGGGTATTTCGGTTCATCGTAACGTCAATTACGAGCTGGACTTCTCCCAAAATTATGTTGAAAAAGTGACCTTCAGCAAGGCCACCAACTGGCTTTGGTTTGTATTTCGCCGAGGCACTTTGGCCGCCGAGGACGACCCTGTGTTTAAATACGGCCTTGCGCCATTTATCACATGCGCGTTCGTGCATGTGCGCTATAACGTATGGGCCGCCAACTACCCCACGTTCGAGCAGATTAAGGAATTTTATTCCCAAATGCACTTAAACAACAACATCATTGAGACCAAACTCAAGCACGCGGCATGTAAACCGCATGAGGCGAATCCGCTGCACAATAAATATGACAAACACCGCCTGAACATCAACACCATGACGCACTTTTACAATGAGTCGTTGAAGTGTTTTGCTGCGCCGTCTGAACGTTATGATTACTGGTTTAAAAACAGTGTCATTTACAACAAACGGTTCTGTCCATTAACTCGCCGTTGGCCCGACGGTTATGCCGCCCATACCCGTATCACCGTGGCCAAGGACCCCCTCAACTTTAAGATGTGCCCAGAGGCGTTAGCTGAGCACATTGAAAACTCAAAGTCGAAAAAAAAAGAGCTGAAAAAACAACGCCGTGAAACGCCCGGCCTTACCCTATCCAACGACAAGCATCACATTGACCCCGTCACCAAGGAATTTAAAACAAAGGACGACGTTACAAACGCCGACCTCAACAATAAACTTGTTTCGATGGATGACACCATCAAACAGTCGCAACAAGACTCCATGGTGAAAGTGCTCTACGCGGTCAAGGACGCTACGTCGTCAGCTCAAACGGCCTTCTGTGCTATGCAGAAAGATGTTAATAAACTATCTGAGCGCACAGAAATATATAACATGCAGGCCATTTCGCGCGATTATCACACGGCTAAAGGTGTAGTTTGTGAGTCCGACAGGCTTACAAAGCTCGTTCACATCTTGGAAGGTCAGATGCCAAATGTTAACTTCGAAAAGGTCAACTCGAGTGCAATTGAGTCGACTCAGGAGGCTAACCCCATGGTATCGTTTGTCAAAAATTACACCGGTAACTGTGTGATCGATGACAAGACCCTACGCCCACACATGACATCCAACATGATCACCTTGAAAACCGCGATTAAGGCAAGTGATATTGACAATGTTGTGGCGGAGGTAAAACAGATTATTCGCCCCCCCAACCATATGATACAAAAAGTCCCAATCGCGCGTAACCCCCGCAAGCGCGGCCATCAAGAGGATCAAGGTGTGGACGTTGAGACCATCATTGATGTCACCCAGGGCAAGGTGAAAAAGACGAAAAAAATGGCCAACTTTGCTGGATCAGAAGCAATCGGTACCTACATTGTTGGGAACACTTGGGGACAGCCAGGCTGGTCAATTGGCACCAAAGGCACTTCTCTGAAGGTCATCTGGGGCCGGAGGATGGAGTCGCTAAAACGTGCACTTGCAATCAATACAGGTTGCACTGACCAAATTGACATCTGGCGCGGTGCATGTCTAATCTTTGGTAACGAAATAATCGTTTGGTGTCGTAGCCAAGTTCAACCAAAGTCGACACAATCGGAGGTGGACATGATCAATCAGCAGGTCACACAGATCTCTGAATTTTTACATGTTAGCAATGACCCATTGTTCTGCCAGGAATTACAAGATGTCTCCGAAACTGACGCCGGTTTTATGACGCCCGAAATCCTTGTTCCGCGTATTTATACCGTTGCGGAGGAAATCGTGCTGAATAACACCGACGACAGAGGTGCCAACTTGGAAGTCCTAACGCCTCGTGCGTATCAGAAAAGGGTCCTCTTTGCCATGTTTCGCCAATTTCAACGCAAAAGCGTTTCCCGGCCGGTTATTAATGCTATTCCGGCCCCGCAGGTCGAAACGGAGCCGATGGAGGCGGATTCAGTGGAACCAGTTTCAGTTGAAACGGCTAAGCACATTCGTGCTGTCAATGAGTTGACTGACCAACTCGCTGGATCAAAAGGCCCAAACCCCTCCAAGGTCCGACCCGTCAGTATTGGCGACGCAAACACCAGCATCACCAGTGAAACCGAGAATAACAGGGCCGATGAAGCCAACGCTGACGATAGTCAGAAAGCAAGTCAAACTACTGCTGAAAACCCCCCGAAAAAAAAGGGAATAGTTAACGCAGGTGATGGTTCACTAACCAGTGACATGTCTGATACAGATAGCTTTTACACAGCTCATGACATATCATCATATTCTGATTGTTCTTTTGACTTTGCTGATTTTGACAAAATTGACAGTGAAAATCTTATTTATAACTCAAATATGGTATCAGACAGGGACACGTTAGTGAACTATCTGCATAGTTGTAACATATTTTACGTAAAGACCACCACAGGGTGGCGCAAAGTGCAGTATATCGAGGAGATTCAAACATTGAAACTATTATGCGAGATGGAAAATTTGAAGATTACAAATCAAATTTTTAAATATAATACTGTTAGAAAAACCAATGTACCTGTCTCTGAAACTGCATTCACTGCCAAATCTTCACTTGGTGCCATAATACCTCCCACCGTTCGCCCAGTTTTCGAGTTCAACCTAAAAAACACAATGGTTATTCCCGAAAAATATGTAAAATCTATTTTTTCGGAATGCTTTAGGCCTCATTTTACCAATAAAGAAACAGGAACTTTACATTTTCCAGACAGACCACTTAACTCTGAGGAGTCAATTGGGCTATTTTCTTGTGTCAATGTTAATTTACGCAATGCGTCAAAAAGAAAACTAAAGGATCTGACGGAAAAATATCCAGAAGTACACGTTTTCACACTGAATGAAATTATTTTAAAGGTCTCAGACCACAAAGTGGTAACCCCGCCTGGTTATATACTATTTGCCTCCAAACCTTGTGAGAAAAACATGAGTTATGCGGCAATTTTATGTAAAGAAACGCTTAACAGCTCTATTACATGTATTTTTGACAAAGGCCCATTTTGTACGATAGAAATAAAAAATACACAATCCGTATCATTATGTATCACCAGTGTGTACCGTCCGACAAACAGATCCCCAAAATGGAAGGATATGAAAGTTAAAAAAGAGGAATTTTGTGATTTATTATCCGAAATAGTCAGCCTCTGTGAGTCCAAAATGTCAATTATAGCAGGTGATTTTAACCTTCCAAATCTTAGTTTTCGACCTATTATTAACGTTGAAATGTGCAAACAAGTAAACACTGTTCTTGAGGATTACGTTGACTTTGTAACCGAACCAACATTTATGCAGACCAGCAAAGTGCCATCTATTATAGATTCTGTATTCGTTGCACTTTGCGATGTTCGCGAGTTTAAACATCTTAACCTGAAGGATGAAATAAAAACCGACGGTCACCTAGGACAATTAATTCGAGTCGAATTCAAAATTGAAGCCGGTGATCTATGCTATTATACCTTTTCACGCAAACCTTGCCGGGAAGAATATATAACTGATTTATCTTATCGTCTTAAATCGTTATTTGTCAACATTTATAATGACACAAAACTCGCGAACACCGCAAAGTGCGTCAAATTCATGTCACTGTTTAGCAAAGTTATAAATATTATTGAACCCGAGGAGCTTAAAAAATGTACCTTTGCAGGAAAATTCAATCCGTTCTACTCACAGGAAACTGTTATATTAAAAAATCGCACACACCAGTTGCGGCAAATGATCATGGATTTTCCTGACGATCAAGACATTGTTAAAGCTCACAAGGAGAGTAGAACACTTTTTCATAAAAGTGCTCATATCGACCGTTTAAATCAATATTCTTTGCACAGACGTAACACAGACCGTCTTGATCAAATAGAGTTTTTTAAACTACACCAAAGAGTTACCGCAGGCTCGGCCTTAAGTACAAAATGCCCGCACTCCGCGGAGGACATGGCCGATTATTTCGACTCTTTACAATGGAAACGCGTCGCTCGCGATACCCCGCAGTATTTTCACGACCTAAATGCAGATTACGTAGGCGAAAGATTGGTGCCGAATGGGGTCAGATTTAAATTACAAAAGGTGTACTGGGAACATTCGCGCGCCGATCTTTCGCTTAGCTTTCATTTCAAAAAGTTAAAAAAACACACCAGAGACAAAAACGGCATTAATTCGCGTTTTTTCAGTGCTCTCTCGGAGGACTTTATTGAGTATATTTTATTCGTCGTGAACACCAGTATCATGAGCGGTGAGTATTTTAATGAGTGGAAAGTCTGCAAATTGGTTCCTATTCCGAAAAAAGGAATACCCTCCGAACTTAAAAGTTGGAGACCAATAGCAGTCGGCGATATTCTTGCAGGTTTAACAGAAAAAATCGTAGCCGCACAACTGTCACATTTCCTTGAACAAAATAATATATTCTATACATCCCAACATGGGTTCCGCAAACACCTTAGTTGCTCAACTGCCTTGGCCGAGTTAACCAACGCATTTCGTTTAAATAAAAAAAAACTGGGTGTTGCGGTCTTCGTCGACGCCGAGAACGCATTTGGCGTTTTGTTGCATTCAATCATGTTAACCCGGCTATCGGGCATGTGTGACATTAACGCACTAAAATGGTTCAACGGTTTTTTAGCAGATAGGAAATTTTTCGTTGACAGTGGCGGTCAGAAATCTTCTGTTAAATTGCTACCCCCAGCCGGAGTCCCTCAAGGCTCCGGCTGCGGGCCCATCCTGTTTAATCTCACATATAACTCAGTACTTGACGACGCATCCAACACCGCCGATATCACGGCATACGCCGACGATATCGTATATATGTGCTATGCCGACACACACCTGGAACTCGAAACCAAGGTTGCGAAAGCAGGCGAAATTTTAATCAAAAACCTGAGAGAAAAAGCGAGCATCAATGTTGCGCAACATAAAACTCTCGTATTACGCGTCGGTAAGTCTAGAGTTAACGATGAGATAAAAAATTGCACCCTAGGTGGCGCAGAGATCAACGATAGTTCAGTTGTAACATATTTAGGCGTTAGAATTGATACATCATGCACAATATTACCACAACTAAGACATATTAAATCCAGGATTGTCATGGCCGGGAAAAAGGCTTCAGTAATGAACCTTTACGCCTCCCCCTTACAAACGTGTGGTCTTTTCAACTCGGTATGCGTGGGTGTTTTTGCCCACGGCCTTGAACTGCAACCGTTTCTCACACAATCCTGGTATATTGAACTTGAAAGATGTAGAATTCAGGGTCTCAAAGATATCCTCCAACTGAACTATCACCAGATCTCTAGAAAAATATCACACCGTGATATACTGCACAGAGCGGGGCGCCTACGCAATTTTTACTATAACCACCGTTACCTTGCCATGTCCCGTTTAGGCACTATTTTTGCCACAAAAAAGCCCACAAAACTTTATGAATGTCTGATGGAGTGTCTTAGAGAAGAAAATGGGGGAATAATAATTAATCCAAATAGTCAGGATCCAGGTCCCAACGGTGAAAACCACTGGGATCTGAAAAAAATATACTATAACGATTTTGCCAAGGGCACTTATAAACCCATTTTGGATTTCCCAACATCAATGAAAAAAACAAGGCGTAACCAAGCGGAAGTTAAAAAATCATGGCCCATTTGTCATATACATGAGTTTAACAGCTTACCCAGCTATATCAGGGGACGCCTTGGTACAAATAAATTCAAACAAGGGTTGAAGGATTTTTACAATAAAAAATGTCAACACGCGAGGCGAAATGGAAACTACTGTCCACACTGTAAACCACAAAAAATATATCAGAATAACTCTGATGAAATTACGCAGAAAATTCTGTCAATAAGACTCAAAAAAAAGTATCCCGATATCTTTAACCCGTACGTAAACGAGTTAGACAGGGAGATCTTAACATATGTGACATATGACAGAGATATTAATAAAATCCTGGTGAACAAACAGTCCCTTCCACTCGACCTTGTTGAAAAATTTAATTGTAACTTCCTTACACAAACAGCCTTTGATTACCAATCAGACATTCATTTTCGTTCTACACCAGTTTATTAACCGGTTGGGGGCGCCCTACCGTTAGGTAGGACGGCGCCCCCGACCGGTTATTAAACTGGTCCGTACAAGACTTATACTATGTATTAGTCACTTTCCATGATTATGCGCCTAGTGTACATAAATGAGACCTATGCTGTAATCTGTATTATACTCATATTTGGCAATTACCTAATTGTATACATAGTATCACTCGTCACGGAAAACTTGCTGACCATCACCGACGATTGTGATGATGATCCAGACTTCGAGGACATGCTTTGCTATGCTATCGTAACGCTGTATACAGGATCCATTACCACGATGACAAGGAAACAGTTTGCGGAAAATTGTACCAATACGACGAATGCGCGTCCCTTTGAGTTTTTAAGTGGTGCGCAACTGGTCGAATTATATCGTGCACACGGCCACATTGACATTTTCGACCTAGTGCTGGGCAATAAGTACACTTCGCACAAGTACTGCTCGAAAAAAACGTGGCCAAAAAATACGCCGAAAAAGTTCCTAATTAACATTGCATGTGGTGATTGTAGTGCGGTAGCCGATGACAATGAGGTCGAGGTTGATGAACTGACCGCCAACTGGTATGGTTGCGCGATCCTATTGACCGAAATTAAAAATCTGCAGAAATGCATTCCAAAAAAGATGGCCGATGAACATACTGTGACTCTGGCCCTAGCGCGTACCTCATTGTCTAGCATTTGCGTTTTGGGCGCAACCGAAATTCTGGAACTAGCCAGATCTATGGCCCTCAGATTAGAATTGAACCTCAAATCAGACAGGGCCGGGTTAGTTAAAATCAGCCGTCGTCAGCAAGTTCACATTTACAACCGTGGATCTTTCCACTTCTTACGAAAGTCGAAAAACAATACTGTGGAGTCCATTAAATTTGATCGTCAACATCAAGATTCAAAGTGCGGCGCATATGACGTTATCAATACTAACCCGACCGATCTTGACCGTCGTGGCTATAGTCAATATATCAAAGATCAAAAATTACGTATCTTCGAAAAACTTGCCCTTGCAAAAAATCCCGATGAGCGTTTTTTAATTAAAAAAATGGAGGATGACCTCTTATCCGCGGAGAAAGTCTCCGAAATACGGATCGAGGAATCAATACGCGATAACATTAAGTTGCATGCGGCCGCAATCAAAGGAGCACTTACTGTGAGAAAGGCGGTGTCGAAACATGCTATTGATGAACTCGACGCAGACATCTTGACGAAACAATCGGCCATATTCAAGTTCAACTTTGGCAAAGAAGTCGATCGTTTTGCACAGATAATCAACCATCAAAACCTGGGCATTTTACGAAAAAAACGGGTCATAGAAGCGCAATGCTACTATGACACCAGCTCTCTACTGGCGGACGTGGAAAAAATCAGCTCGCTCAATGGTGATGTATACGATGACAAACATCAAATCAAAGAAATTATCAAGTCAATCACCCAATCAAACAGCAGTATCTGGCCGATTACGTCATCGCCGAATTCCGACCCGCCCAGTTTAGTACTGAATGAGACTGGCCTGAGCTGCACTCTAGACAGTTTCATAGATGATTAATCTCAGGTTGAGCTGGTTTCATACAATTATAACGAATTATATACATCATTGATGGTTGATTATTTGTGCAAAAAAATCGACTATAAAATAAACCACAGTGCGTGGGCCGCGTATATACGAATATACGCGGCCCACGCACTGTACTTATTTTTTCTTGCCAAAAGTTGCATTTCTAATGCGTCGAGTTCATCATAGTATGTTTCGACACCGGCCTTTCTAACCCGGTTATAATTCACATGAAATCTATGTACAGTACTTGGCCGAAAATACACAATGCCCATCACCGAGTCTACTCAGAATACATGAAACTATATATATTTCTATCACTTTATTTCAAAACAAAAAAACGGAAAAACCAAAAGACACGTATTTTATCTGTGGAATATATGCACAACGTAAATGAAAACTTAGATATGGAATGTGTCTTTGTTCGGTTTGAACTTTTTCTAACTTTACTCTTTCATTGGTGAAGGGCATTGAGCAAACTACAATGCAGGGTTTGGTGGAGGGTCCTTTGGCATACCAACTGAATTGTCGCCGAACCACAGTGCTGGGTCGGCCCCTTTCAGGTCACTGGTCCAGTTGCAGGGTTCACGGGGATCCTGGATACTCGCTCCACCAATCGCAGGATAAGGGCAGGTCAGAACGGTGACATAGCTGCATCGGCCGAATCGGTATGCCACTCCCAACGGACGAGCCCGCGGCTTCATGTACCGGTTGCCGTTGAGAACCATGGGGGTGGCGTAGACACTGAAGGCACGTTTGATGGTGGTCACACTAAAACCTCTGTCGAGAAGTGCTTTAAGCTCTGGTGTTTGCATACTGCCTAAAATATAATCATATTATACACCGTATAACATATATATGTATATGTATATATAAGCCTATATATGCATGTACATATGTATAAATATATCCATGTAATAATAAAAAAATAGGTTATACCATAATATATATCGTTCTTATAACATATATAGTATATAATAACAATATTCACATGGCCAAATATTCTCATACAGTATGCTTGGACATGTTTACATATATAAAATAAAAAAAAAAAACATGAACAATATTACAATAGTATTTATGTTTATGTTCCCCTATGAATATAACTCTCGAAAAAAAATATGATATATTGTAATTATTTACAAAGTAACAAAGTATGTCAATATAACAAGGACAGTTTGAGCGCGCGCCGGGGGTCGCGCGGGCCCGGGGCTCAGCGGGGCGCCCGGCGCGCGCTCAAACTTCGTAAACTAACCGGTTTGCCGCAAAACTTCCTTGAAATCACCAGTGATGCGTGAGATACGGACAGTAGGACACTTTCGAACTTTATGAAAAGTATCGTCCAAAATGCGATAAATCTCAATGGCACAGTCGGCGCTAATGGGACAGACCATAGACATGCATGTGGTGCCATAAAGTAACTCGGCACACATATGTGGAGCATGTTGATTTGACCTTAATGTATTTCGAAAATGCCTATATCACTACATTGAAATATTTATTTACCTCCAAAGATTTGTCCGAGCTGGACTATATGCTCCAATTGCAATCAGTTCCGGCTCGTAGAACCGTCGCTCCTGAGACATATGATATCCGTCCTCGCCAAGTTCAGCCTTGTAACCCTCGATCCAGCCCAAAAGCTGAGTGTCAGAGTTCGCGCGCTTGAAACCGGCGGTGCTGTCGCGATTCATTATCTCATTGGCCATCATACCAAGATCTCGCAAAACCCTAAAAAGTCTTGCGTTACTTGGTTATGATACTGTATATTCTAAGTATTGTATTTATATACATATTTCATAAAACAATAATACAAAAATCCGGTTCTATCAAAACTCTTTGTGACATGATATCTCAATCTTATTTTAGACCTCCTTTAAGTTATGTTATGTACCATATCGTATCATATGGCAACAAACTAAAAAATTATGTAACTTACGCTCGGGTAGCATTTTCCATCGTCACTGGGGTCGCCTCCTCGCCATTCGCCGCCAGTCGCTCCTCAATCCGCTGCACACCAAAGTGTTGAGTAAAAAACTCCGGCCGATAGGCTGCGACGGCGTTGACATCGTTTTGATACGATACGTATGCAAATCCATGCAACAATGGCAACAATGCCTCCAATCCCACTCGTGTTTCCTCCGTTACGACAACGTTGATACGGTTATCGTACTCTTCGAATGAACAATTTGCATAAGCAAATAAACGCGCCAAGTTAAATTTGACAGCGCAGTGACCAAATCGTTGACCAACATTGGACAACCCCAGTCCACACATCAAAACAAACTTATCACCGCGAGCTCCGGCTCCATCGGTGAGGGTTATTTCGCCTTGCAAGGTCACTGGGTCGGGCAGTCGAGGTATTTTAATGCGGCCAGCCGAGGTGTCCACAACCTAGATTAACAACAAAATGTTATTTAGGACCTTATATACACTAAAATATATATATCCCCAAAAAAATATATCAAACAAAATTGACCAATCGGCTGGACACGGCAACACGAAGTTTTTTCACAAACATTATAAAAAATGTGTGACGGATTCTAGGCACATGAGGCTTTCATCACAACGGAGAAAAAAGTGATATTTTAAGCAAGATCGAAATTCGTAGCTGGGAAAGGTCAAACTGACATTACCTAGCTATGAATCTCGATTTTTAATAATAAAAAAACAAAATAAAACCATTCAAACATACAGTATACGGTATAGATCACATCAAAATAACAAAAACCATATATCATAATATACCACCGTATACTGTATATGTTTATGATAATAATGAATAAAAAAATAAACAATTTTAACCTGTGATGGCGTCTGTTCCGATGCGTACTTGGCCAATATGTCCCCAATCATCAAAAAACTTAGACTTTTGTTTATTTGATGTAAATCAAAATTAAACATGTTGGACAAGTCCTGACATCCAACACGAGCTTTGGCGGTTCCACGACATAAAAGACCGGTCGCATCTGGGCAACCGGTTGGGCACAAAGTTTCTTTATCATGAAAACTCTGGTAAAATAACCCAACGGAAGCGAATTGGCCACGCGATGACTCATTTGAGAACAATGAGAACTCCAGAAACGCGTTGATTTTGGCCATGGGCCACAATTTATATACAGTGCCACTCCGCGAAGCGTCCCCTTGCAACAAAGTGCGCGCAAAATTCCGTTTGGTACCAACGCGCCCAGTGGCCGCCAAAGACCGCAGATACTGTACCAAGGGTGGTAAAACGCAAGTGCTCCGAACCAAGTTGAGATTTGCCCCCTGGGCAGCCAACCGGCCAAAAAATGCGACGTCGGGATCGTAGACTTGAATACGATGATTCGGCGTCGAAACCATCTTTGGCCTATAAATTATAGCTTACAACCATGAACAAACCATAATAATCGTTTGTCATATACATAGGAAACAAAAAATATGTATTATAAAAAATAGTTCATTGGAATATTGGCAAGGCGGCTGTGGGCCACACTGGATCTAGTATAATCATTATTATACTACATTCGTGTTGAGACCTGACTGTGGCTAGGTTAATATTTTCAATCCCAAATATATTTTTGTAAGAATATAAATGATTTAATCATATATATTCCAGCATTTTAACCATCAGTCGGGACTCACCTTGCATATATATATTCTGAGCACGTGCAATCTTGAAGCCTCGTTAACTCAAAATTTGAGTTTTTTGAAAGCGTAGGCGAAAATTTCTAGAAATAACGATGTTTACATCCAGCTACAAATTTCCCGTTTTCGAGCGGGGGCGGTCGCGGGTGGGCGGCGCGCCGGCATCGGCTGGGCTACCCGCTCTGCTGGTCCGTGCGCCGTGCGCCCGCGGTACGCTGCCCGATCGAAAACGGATTATTTACAAAAAATCATGTCTTTTTCAACTTACACTTGAAATGGCGTATCTTGTGCCCCATCTAAAACATCGGCGGCTGGGTCATCCAAAGTCGTAAACTCGACTCCTTCCACTTCAGGCTGCTCATCTTCGACCTCGTCCGCCATCATATTGGACAAATCCAGGTAGGTGTCCTCAAAAAGGCTATGATCCCAGTTAACATTCGCATCCGGAGCGGTTAGTGCCAATATCAAACCCTCCCATCCGGCAGAATAGTTTAAAAATAGGCCGAGAAAAGGTGGCATAAACTCATCACGCTGCTCCTCGGTTAAATTTTTTGTCAGTTCTTGGGCAAAAAGTTGCTCCTGAACGAGCGCACGATCAACCGCCTCCGCGCGCGCCAATATAGCGCCCTCCAAAGTAAAAAAATCATGGCGGCGCGAAATTCTTCGCAAAGCTGTATAGCTTTCGAGCGCCTGGCGCGCGAGAACGCGATGCGCGTGACTGGTATCAACTTGTGTTACCACTGCATCAAAATAATTAACCAAAGGTGGCACCAAGTTGAAAATATGAACCGGTTGCGATATAGTTTCGGACAATTTTTGGACTAAAAAACCGTAATAATCCGGGTGTATGAGCGGGGAACAGTACTATAAAAACATTTATGATTACAATGGCTTGGGACAGTCAATGATAACAATAAAAAAAAAAATAATTATGATCAAAGTTTTTGACAAAATAAAGTTACCTCGCGAAAAGCGGCCACGTAATACTCCATAACCACGCGACGTGCGTTTTCATCAAGCGTCCCTAACAGGAGCAAATCCACGCCTCGCAAAAGTTCTGGAAAATCACTGGTATCAGCGATCCCAGACATAGTTTTTGTTTTCGAAATGAAAATCAAAAGATATAAAAATCTATCTATTTATTCGTGGCTTTTTAACTTCGCCAAATTTCGAACTAAAAGAAAAATTTTCGACTGTCGATGTTTTCGGACCACCGAATTCTAGAAAATTTTTGCACAAAAACGGAGTATTATCGTAACTTTTTGTCAAAAATCGACATATTTTGTTCCACCGCTATAAAACTGCGCCGTTATCTTACTAAAAATTCGACCGACATTTTTAACGAAATGATCTTTTTGTCCAAAAATCGTCCGAGGTACATATATTTTAAACAAAAAGCCAGTATAGATCTTATCAGTTGGACAGGCGAAAAATTCTTAGTCACACTACCCGCCTGCCCATATAAATTTCATGCGATCAATATACTGGCTTTCTGGCCTTATTACCAACTATAAAAAAAACAGCAAAGGTACTAACCAATGTTTTCAATATTTCTCTATTTTGCATACCCCAGGTTCATAATTTCTTTGAAAATTATCAAAGTATACAAAAATAGCCCTTTCCTTTGGGAATAAACTGACGCTTTCTCACAGACAACCGCTCCACAAGACTTCTCGTCGTCGTATTTTTCCTCCAATATCGCCGTCATTATTTTTGTATAATTTATATAAAACATTACTGATTAACTCAGATAAATTTCCCACGAAAAAAATATATCAAACAAAAATATAATACGACGCAATGGGGAGGTTTTTATTTCGTTCGACTGAGTCTTGTTTATTTTTACGCGGGAAAAATGTCTCAGCCAATCACAATCGAGCATTTTACGCAGCGTACCTGTCAACCAATTACAAACGCTGCACTTCACAATAACATCCTTTGTTTCTCGACACGAAAATAAACAGCGTAAAAAGTATATTTTTAAAACACAAATCCCAACTGAGAGAACTCTTGTGAAACACCAATACTTATGCCAAAGTGGAGTAAGCAAGAGGCACTCTGATATAACATGTTTGCTCCTGTGCAAGTCAAACGACTGAAATTCCCCCACTCAAGTTAACGTTCAAGGTATGTTTTGTGACTCATTTATCGCTACAAAAATCCCTGTGGTCAGATTCTTGTTTTCTAAAAAATATACTTAACTTTGAGTGGGCTTGCTTTGGGTCTGTTTCTGCAAAGAACACATTCAATAAATGAATGATTCAAGTAAAAGTAAAAATTTAAACTTTTTTTCAGTTTAACCTACGGTTTTCGTGA
>SCLG01001159.1:0-14823 GCA_004367875.1 Oikopleura albicans
AAACCCCCCCCCCCGAAAGGTCCTTAATTTGAAGTTTATCGCTTCAAACAAAAAAATCTAATCCACGGATTAGTATTTTATTTCAATTATATTATACGAAAGTATAACCGCACCAAATAACCCAAATGGCTGATCGAGATAAGTTAAACGCTCAATCATTACCAACAACCCGCCATGGGCTCGCAACTGCAATTGCGACCCGGTACCGCCTTTGGGCCCTGGATTTAACCCTTATCCGCCAACAAGACCATATCCAAATCCAAGAGTGGTGTCAAAGTGTTAAAAGATACTTTAAGGAGCATGATTCGGTCACTACTGCATCTTTCATTGAAATGAAATGGTTGTGGAAGAAAACCAAATCAGCTGACCAAGTATCACAGTTGGATACCACTCTTGGAATACCCTCGGATGAAAAGGCTTTATGCCGACTTGTGGAACAGGGTATGTTCAAAAATTTTCCGGGCCTGGGCGGTTTAAGCACTGCTGCAGATAAAGTGACCGGTGAAGACAATTTTCAATTAAAATTGGTTCAAATTTTTTTGGGCGCGAAAACGACAAAAAAAACTTTTGTCGAATTTTTTGAAATCGCTGATTCATTACGCGTTCAGGTGGAGCAATGCCGCGCAGAACTGTCGGGAATAATCCCGAGCCCATACCGGGAGCAATTCTTACGAGGAGCGTTCCCGGATTGGGACACTTTTTTGAGCGTCATTTGCCAGCTGGGCGTTGAAACAGCGAAACCAAAAAATCCGTGCTTAAAAAAGTGCCGAGGCTTATTATTGGGAGTTTCCCAAGTGCCAAATTTATCCATGTCCAGTATGGTCCAAACTCTTCGTGAAGAGTTTGAAGCCCATTTCCGGTTTTATAAAACCCCGATTGATTTAAGTGAAAATTTCACTGTACCGGACCCATACAATGGCACGGAAGAATATTCCCCATTTATAAACATGATTTCCATAATATTGGCCTCGTCTTCCCTTTCAAATGGCGAATGGGACCAGTTGTTTGTCAATCTGGCCCATATCGTAAAAAAACCGGAAGACGAGATCACTATTGCGGACGTCATGAATAATAAACGGGAATTTTACCGGTACATTGATAACCATCGAGGAGGAGTGTCTGCTTTTAATAGGGACGAATGGGACGCCGCATTTTTCGAAAACCAAGAAAATGCGCAAAAACGTTATCAGGAGATAATCACTGAAAATTTAAAAGCGCATAATCGCGCGGCGCCCATTTTGTCCCAAAAGCAGACACTCCGCCCGACAGGGGTTAAAAATTATAATTTGGCCAACTCAACTGCTCAAATGAGCCTCGACCCCCCCAATAACTCACAAAATGTTGAGCTCGACGAGTTTCCCCCTTCGGCCTACTGTAACCTTGAAACTGACCCGCTTTGGAAATTGGAAGCCGAAGCACAATATTGTGCAACACGCTTTCCAACCCCGCGCTTCAAAAGACGCGCGAAAACTTTGAAATTACGCATTAACGCGCGAAAATTTCAAAATCAGCAGAAAACACGGCAAGGTCAGGGTCAAGGTCCATCTAATGGTCAGGATCAAACTCGCCGACCTCAACAAAAAAATCCACAGAAAAACGTCTCTCGTGGTTCGGGGGCTAAAGGGAATGGTCCTGTAAAAGGATACCGGGCGAATCAAGATGGCACTGAAGAAATACCGGAAGAGGAACCAATTACGGAAGAAGATCCTGATTGGTACAATTTTGCAGGTAATTTTTTTAAACAAATTAAAATGAAAAATGACGAAAATTTGGAAACATATAAATACAATGTTCTTACCAATTGTTTTAGACAATTGAAGTCGGATGATCCCGTCGATGAAGAAACAAAAGTTACCAAATTCTCCCCAGCTGCTGCGCCAATTTCCGCCAGTCGTCAAGACTCCTATAAAACATTTTGTCAAGATAACTGCGCAATAATTCCGTATGCAACTTTGAACCTCCCACTGTTTAATTACAATAAAATTGGAATTAGGACAAAAACTAATCGTAGTCCGCTTTTTATTGCAAAATTAAAAAATCGCATTATATACCAAGTTTTGGATACAGGCGCAGACACCAGCCTAATTCATATTAATTTATTAAAATTATTCCCTCAATCAGCATTAAATTGGGGGGACAGTTCTTTGGTACCAAAGAAAGCGGTTAATTGTACAGGTGGACAAATTCATACCTATGAAAAACCAGTTTCATTTACGCTCCGTTTTGGCAAAATCAAAATATCTTTTACTGATGCAGTGGTTTTCACAAATGAAAAAGCGAATGAAAACCAAATACTCATCGGTATGAATGACCTGACAAAAAATGGCCTTCGAGTCCAACCTGACCCTCAAGACAAAAATCGCTCAATATTTTTTTTAAACAACGAAAAAATTCCCTTATTTACACCAACAAAAATCACAAATTTTCGGTCCGCAATAATGAATGCACCAAGTATAGAATGCAAACTGTCCAGCATACCGGTTCCAGACCCTTCGACTGACCCGACAAAAACTTCATCTTTTTTTTGGAAAACACAAAATGGTACATTACATGTGCCAAAGGATTTTTCGGATCAAAATCCGTCGGTTTCCCCAAAATGTGGTGAAAACGCTCCAATTAATAATGACTCAATTTTCCCTGATCACAAAACAGTTGCTTCAAAAAGCAACTCCAAAATTGACACGGATGAAGCCATTATTAACTCTTACCCGGACAGCCGAAAGATTTGGAACCATAAACTGGAACTTTTATTAAAACGGGCAAAAAACGAAAATACTGTTGGTGATATTAAATTCGACCCATTTGGGACATTCGCTGAACGATATAAAGACAGCGACAAAACCATTTCTGCTCTGAAACAAATTATAAACAAATACCCAAGACTTTTTCGCAAAGATATTGGTACTGTAAAAGACCCTGATTATTTGGTTGATGGGGTCATTTATGGAGAATTGTGCAGTAACAAAATACGAAATTATTACGCTTCTTTGCCCCGCGACTCACTCACCGCTCTCTGTGACAAATTGGATCTAGAAATCGCTCTAGGCGTTCTAGAGCCAATTAAAAACGGTGTTGTAAAAAACATACTCCCTATATTTCCCGTCGGGAAAAAAAATGATTGCGGTGAGGTCGTCTTGAACAGCGGAAGTGTAAGAATTGTGGCAAATTGTTCTGCACAAACTAAGTCAGGCAGTAAAGGGGTAAATGGGGCAACCATTTTTAAGGCCCGACAAGCCGATGATATATCGGAAATGTTACGCACGGTTGCCCCATACACCATAAATGGTTTTGTCGTTGTCCTTGACTTGACACAAAGCTTTTATAATTTCCTGTTGGCACCTCATTTACGTCCATTTTTCGTGGTCGAACACCCACAGTTTGGGCTTTTTCAATATAAAAAAATGCCCCAAGGTTGGTCCCAGAGCCCTTCACAACTACGCACTTGCCTTAACAAAATTTTATACCAATATCGTGACAATGTCCGACGATATATGGACGATATCGTAATTTTTTCACATTCAAAAAACGATTTTTTTAAAATTTTTAACAATGTCTTACGCACTTTACATTATTTCGATTTTCGAATAAATGGGAAAAAAATGTCTGTTTTAGGGACAGAATTTTCAGTTTTGGGCCGTCGGATTTCAAATGGTGAAATAGGCCCAAATCCACATGTTATTGAAAATCTAAATAACATAAAGTGCGAAGATATTGTTACAGTAAAGCAAATGCGGGGTGTTGTTGGGCTCATGACATATATCTCTGAATTTTGCCCCAGAAGCCAAGAACTTTTAAGTCCCTTAAGCTCCCAGACATCTGGTCGGGAAAGTACGGAGCATATTGTTTGGACTGAAAATTTAAAAATGTCACTCAAAAATGCCATTATGGCAATGAACAGATTAATGAAAATTTGCCCAATCAGAAATGATTGGGAACTTTTTCTTACCGTTGACACGTCTTATTTTGGCACAGGGGCCGTTTTATATCAAACAGACCCTAAAACTCAAAAAAGAGTTTTTAATGGATTTTTTTCAAAAAAACGCACCTTACAGAGCAATGCATGCCTCCCAGGATCTTGCATTTTAGAACTGCAGGGCATTTGTTCCGCACTTCTCCATTTTGTACATAAAATAAACGATTCAAATAAATTGGTCACTATTCGCACAGACAGCCGGTCGGTTTCATTATTATTTGAACGATTACGAAAAGAGGGAATTCCTTCGGATCGTAATCTGAAAATAAATTCATTATTCGGCCGAATGCTTTGCCAAAGATTTCAGGTGGTGTATGTCAGAGGTAAGGATTTGCCTGAAACCGATTTTATTTCGCGATACGTTCCATCATTAAAAGCGTTACCAAAATGCGACAACACTTGTGTTGTCTGCACGGCAGCGGTGACAGACTCAATTTGGCAACACGAATATAATAACTTCAATTTGGAATTAAATTCGTGTGCAAAAACCATGTCACCAGATACGTTTTTAAACCCAAATTTAACAATGGACGATTTTTTGCGCGAACAAAAATCGGTTAAAGGTGACTCCTCACTTCTGACAGACACCACCACCTATCGGCACATTTCAGGATCTGAATATACCCAGAAATCAGACCGACTAGGCATTTTCTCCGAAAAACGTTCTCTCCATTTCGCGATCCCAAAAATACCACCCGGCCCGTTTTTTGATGCATCCTTCCGAAGCATTACTCGAAGCGCTACCCGAAAACAACAGTTAGATTACTCGCTAACTGACCTTCGAAGAGATGTAAAAAAACTGGCCGAGTGGCAATCTTTTGACAAGCATATTAAAGACGCTAAAAGGGTTTTGGAACAAAAAAACAGGGGAATGATTGTTGACGCACATCAACCCCTCAAAAACAGTACCTTAGCACGATACATTCGTGATATGTCGTTAAGTTCCGAAGGCCTTTTAGCGGAATTAAAACCGGAAAAAGTTAAAAGCGGCACTAAAGAGCAAATTTTGCTACCCTCGACATGTGTTCACCATTTAGCACGTGCGGCCCATAAATCACTGGGTCATAATTCAATGACACAATTCAATAAAGCAATTGAACAGCTGTTTAAATGTACAGGGGTTTCTGAGGCCGTGCGTACAATGGTGAACACCTGCCAGGGTTGCAATTTGCTCCGAAATGAGCCAAAAATTTTCCGAGAACAAAAACCAATACCGCTCGCCGACGGTATCTCCAAAATAATATTAATTGATGAAATTCATCATTATAAAACAGCGAAAAAGGAAGACCAACGACAATCCGGCCTTTGGCGTTGGCTCTTTGTATCAGAAGAATTAACACGCTTTTCACAGTTATATGAAATCGCCAGTGATAACATTACAGCAAAAAAGTTAATTGATTTGTGTATACAAATCAAACACGATTTTTGCCAAAGGCTGCTAGGCCATGCGGAAATTCATTTTCGCTGCGACAACCATACAGTCCATCAATGTGCACAAAAATCTGAAGTTTTGGAGAAAAATGGAATTAAATTAATAATCCACCCCAAAACTACAGCTCATAAGAACTCATTGGCAGAAATGGACGGTCGTTGCAGCAAAATAAACCGCTTCATAAAAGCCGCAATGTTATCACCAGGCATAACTCGCTCAGCGGTCGCCCGCGAAGCGAGTTACAAATATAACCACGTGAGGGGTGCTGAAGGATATACTCCATCGGAGTTATTTTTTTCTACAACGCAATTCACAAATGAACCTTTCCTCTTGAACTTACAAGCTTTGATCGATAAAATTAAATTATCTCGCGAAAAATCCCGTAATTTTAAAGATAAATCCATTTTAAAAGGGCGCCATAGGCACCCTTTGGAAATTTTTCCTTTTACTGAAAGTGAAAATGATTACGGTAACGAACATTTTTCTCCGTTAAAAGAAGGAGATTTAATAACAATTGATCAAGAATGGGATAAAAATGAAAGAAATATTTTTTACCGTGTCGTTCAAGGGGAAGGTTTCATTACAGGGGTTGATTGGGACAACAAATTGATAAACACGGTCAAAGTCGGAGTACAAGTGAAAAAACAATATGTTTGGCACTTTGATGCTGTTTCACGGATTTTTGACGGTCGAAAACAACACCAGGTTGGATACCGGTTATTTTCAAGACCGTTTACACCAAAACATGCTCTTAAAACAAGGGGACCTAAAATGTCTCCATTAGCCAAACATAAAATGATCGATTGTACACGCATTATCAGTATTTTGCCCAATCAACAAGCAAAAGTTGAAAAGAAAATAACCCCGACTAGTATTCTTTCAGCACCCCCCACACCCCTTGTGGATCACCCAGAGATGGTTGGCCCACATACACCATTTTGCCCAACTTCCGTTCCGCCACCTTCGGTTTCTCCAAATGTATCATCAGAAGAGTTATCTTTAGAAGATTTCTGGGACACAACCGAAACCTCATTTAAAGAGAACCCTTCTGATACATTTGAACAAACCTCTTATATACAAAATTCCAGTAATGACGCAGAACCCTTATCAAGCTCCATCGACACACTGGACCCAACCGCCCTTAACACGGCGGTAAATGAAAGCGGTGTTCAAGAGGAGTTAACAACTGATTCGGTCCCATCTCTTGATCAAATAATTTCAGCTGCAAAAATGACAGAACCGGTTAATATCTCAGATTTACCGGCACCGGAATTTTTGTCGGCCCCAGCGTCACAAAAGGCCTTTTATGTTGATCAAGATGGGACAAATTCAGCTCGTTTAGATAGGGCTTTTTCACGCGAATTTCAGGGAGAACTAACGAACCAACAGAATTTATACCCACAATCTGTTAGTTCACCGGAACACCCTGAAGCTCGGAAGCTGCGCCTTCAAGAGGAATTGGCGGAACGAAAGTCGGCCAAAAAGAAACAAAAACAAACCCCACAGGATTCACTTACTAGAGAGTTGTCAAGTCGTGATAAGCAGCAGGCAGCTCTCCAGAAACGTTTACGCATAAAACAAGAGGCAATGGCTCGCCAAAAGAATGCCGAACAAAATAAAAAAAGTTAATCCGTTTAACGTTCTTCTTAGTTGAAAATGAACCCAGAATATATAACATTATTCTTAGTTGAAAATGAACCCAAAATATATAACGTTATTCTTAGTTGAAAATGAACCAAAATGCACAATAATAAAATTTACTTTTAAAAAGGGAACTTTAAAAATATTAAAGTCAAAACGTCTGAGTCTCCTTAAATGTTAGTACAAGAGCCACGACCTTTTTTCTGGTCTTTTAAAAAAAAGTAAAGTTTTACAACATAAATAATAGTTAGACTTTACAACAAAAGAAAACATTTTCATACACGCCACTGAGTTGGCACGGAGATGTTAATACTGTACTTTGGCTCCGATACCCCGGGTTCGAATCCCATGAGAATCATAACATTTATTTAAGAATGTAATATACTTGGGCAAGTATTAAAACTCATCCCCTGACTCGTACAGGCAAAAAACGAGACAATATCCAAGAAGTTGTTCTTGGATATGCTTCATTGGGTAAAACCAAAAAAATACAAAGAAAATGGTCAAAGGAATAAAACGACCAACAACATTTTTACCTCTTTACAAAAAATGAATTTTAAAAAAAAATTCAAAATTACCTATAAAGCATTTCCAAGAACATATTTTGTGTATTTAACCTTTATTGGCAAAAAATATTCAAAGGCAGCTGAGATAAATGAAGAAATTTTCCGATACAGCAATAGGTGTAGGTGCAAAAGCTCAAAAGCAGAAAAAACATTTGCAAAAATTCAATACAAAAAGTATATTCAGGGATCCGTTATAACATAGATAATGGCCAATCACCACCATTATGTTTTGCTAAAGAAAATTTTCCAAATTACAATAAAAATTGTTTTAATAAAGAAAATCAAAAAGTTTCGTCAAAAATATTTCGTCAAAAAAGTTTCGTCAAAAATATTTCGTCAATTTTTTCTCACAAAAATTGTTTTTCCTTCAAAAAAGTAAAAATGAAAAAGTTTCGTCAAAAATATTTCGTCAATTTTTTCTTTCAAAAATTGTTTTTTTACTTCAAAAAAGTAAAATGTCTCGCCCTGTTTTCTTTACTCAAAAAACATTTCAGTTTTCATAAATATAAGGTTATTCCGCGTTGAAAATGAACCACTTTTCCAATTAATCCTACAAAGGATTATTGAAATTTTGATTTTGAGTTTTGTTATGAACGAGACATTTTTTTGTCACAAAAACCGGTACTTGTTAAATGAATAAAAACGACCCTCAAGTTTAAAATTCAATTACAGCGATTTCGCCAATGACGGGGGATCGTTTCCGGAAAGCACTGCGTTAGCATGACTTTTTCGCGCTTTGGCCCAACGTGAAGGTCCAATCATCATTGCCACTCCATTCACAGGCAAATACTCTCGTTTGAACAAATCCATATTGATATGATAAGGATAGACCGTTCCTCGACCATGACATGCAAATGTCAGTTTTCCCGCAAAATCGTCCATCCATCCAAATAATCCGGTCATCCCATCATCAATATCTCCCACCAAACCTTCATCATTTTGGCCATCAGCGTCCCGGAAAAAGTACATCATGACCTCAGAGAGGTATTCCGCAGAACGAACCAGCATCTCCCGCCATTGACGCCCGCTAATTGCACGATAGCTGCCGGCCGTGCACATTTGCACATACGCAAACAGGGTATTCATCGCCATCATTGTTCGAATACCACACTGCAAGCTCAGCCGCGCACACATCTCACCTACAAAATAAAAATTACATAATTTATAATAAATTGAAAAATGCAATCAAAATCGACATCCAATAAAAACGCGCGTGAAATGGCGCCAGATCACGTGCTCATCCCCGTCGACAAAAAATAACACAAAAATAAAAAACGCCAGTCACTTCGCAAAAATAAAAAAAACCACAGAGAAATTGATAATTAAAAAATGATTTTTAATTTTTTTCTTTTGTTAATGGCTGAGTTAACCATAACATCAGCCATTGAATGGCCTTTCCCGACAAATTGGTCAAACAACACCATCACAGCAATTTCCAGTGTCACCAAGGAAGTACCATGTTTTGAAAACGCGTTACAATTTTTTATGGAAAACATACAAGGGATTTTTATTTCGGCAATTTTTTTAATTGGTTACAAAAAATACAACGCCTACAAAAACGCGCTGAAAACTTTGAATAACCAATTAAAAGAACAGCGTGATATTTTTGAAACTACCATTAAAATGGTATCTTCAACTAACCAGTTGTCTGAAGCTTCAAGCATTGAAGACGTTTTGCCGCGTTTTAACCGAAGTATGGAACTCGATTCACTTGAATTTCCGCCATTTCCTTCAGTTAAAAATATCCGCGAAAAACGTTTTTTGTTGGTCCAAACTCGAGTTTTCTACTATAAAATGGTAGAAGAACTCGAAGACATTGCGAAATATAATTTACAGGGGGGTTGCCCAGTAAATAAGATGTTTCAAATTGTCACAAGCACCATTTTAATTTATCGAGAGGCCCTTCTCTCGATGATTTCTCAACACCACCTATTACCGGGTTTCAAATTTTTGAACTCACGGGTTTTTGTAAAGTGCGCACTCAAAACGGTAAAAAAACTTCTGGCAACCACACAGGTGACACTGAAAAAACCGGTTGGAAAAATGGCCCTACCCCAAACTTTTGAATTAACCGACGACTTTGAGTTGCCACTCACTTTATTTTATAAAGGTGGCAAATTAGATTTCCTGTCGGCAAACTTTTTAATAACATCACTAAACGTAAGTGCAGCGAAAAGATTCCATGAAATAAGACCAATTTTGAATTTGATTCACAAAGTAAGGGGCTTTTTTTCTCTTCAAATGTTTACACTCAATAAATTTTTTGGCTTTCCTTATCTCATGAACTCTTTCCGATGCAAAAAAACATTTATTCGGAATGCTCAATTTGGGATAGGGACATTTTTCCCGATTTCCACAACCATTACTCAAACGCGACACAAAAATCACACACAACGCTGAATTTGTCCGAATATGGCCAAATCGGAATGTACGTTTATTTGTCAAAAATTGGCCCTCTCAATCAACCGGCTACAGCCTGCGATTTCGAGCATTTCTTGAATACTCCGCTTCAACAAATTGAAGGCGAAGACTACTGGAGCTCAATCAACTACCCAATTTACGGCAAAAAACAGTAATTTGTCAACTTTACAAAATGTATATTCTGGATTTTTTATGTCAAATTTGTGTCAGATTTTCTTTGTCAGAAAACAATTTACAAAATGTTTATTCTGGATTTTTTATATCATTTCTTTTATCCGAAAATTTTCCAAAATACACATTCTGGATTTTTTTCTTATTTTTTCTCACAATACATATGTGAAAACATTAAAAACAAAAGTTATACAACACATACCATTACGTCGCTGGAATGTGAACAATTCATTGACCAAATTTTGTTCTTTGATCATATCATCGACGGCCTGAAAAAGCGCAACACAGGCCCCCCAGCTTGATCAGACTCGAGATACACGTCCACATAATTAACGGGCAAACAGGTCCCATTTCGAGTCAGGTTTTGAATGACGCCATCATCGTCAGATTTCAGGCGCCCAGCCAAAATTTCAATACCCTTGATCAACATGGCCCGAAAAACCAACACTGGGGGCTTGCCCGTCCTGAATTTTATAATATTATTTATGGAAAATTATATTTTTTTTTCACAAAATGCCTTGATAATATTTGGCAGTATGTTGTCACAGCATCAATTAAATTAAAATTCAAAATTCTTTTCTTTATAAATAATATAATAAAACTTACCCAACCAAACTACGCCCAAGACGGACGCATTGTGTGCACTTTTTCCAGTCATCTTCGTTTTCCCATTTCCAGCGACGTGTACAATATTTTTGTGGTACCGAACGGTATGCGCAAATGTATCGACCTCCAAAAATCTCCAACAATCGCAAAAGTTGCTAAAAAAAGAGAATATAAAATGATATTAAAAGCTGATAATATCAAAAATTCTCGTTTATTTTTTTACCAAAAAACATTTATCAGATTTTTTTTCCAAAAAATCCCTCAATTTTTCTTTTGACACAAAGATTTATTTTTTTTCACATTAACATTTTTCTCCGAGAAAAAAACCATTTTCTCCAAAAAACTTTTTCTCCGAAAAACTTTTTCTCCAAAATATCTTTTTCTCCAAATATTTTCTCCAATTTTTTTCTCCAAAAAACGTTTTCACTATATTTTTTTCTCAATTTCAAAGACATTTTTTTTGAAAATTCCCAAGTAAAACTTTATTCACTTAAATAAACTCCTCTTATTAACATAAATTTTCTGTTATTCTCAAAATTATTACCTGATCACTTGGCTCCGGAAATTTAGCTTCGCTCATGATACGTTCGAGCAGATTGAACGCCACAGGCACCCCCGCACGCAAATTTGCGTGCCCAACCATTATTTCTCCAACTTGCAAGAGATCAACTTCATGTTCGAAATTGACCATTCGGACAGCCATAACCTTTTGAGTTACTTTACTTACGTAACCACGTGGCGTTCGATCAAAATATTGCTCAACGGCCTCAAAGGGAACCATATATGAAGTCCCATCTCTTACACAATCGGGTGCCTGTGGCGCTTTATAAGGCGTTTCGTAACATTCGGAAAACTTTCGCTCCATCTCATCCATCACACTTAACCGATCACCATCACGATCCTCCAAGTCATGAGATAGGGTGGTGTGATTCCACTTTTTCATTTCAACCTCCAACACTTCTGCACGAAACGCCTTATGCATAATTTCCGAAGCCTAAAATACGAATCGTTAACATTTTTTCAAACAACAAACACATAAATTATAAAATTATCATTTTAAGAATGAGTGACCTCGGTGATAAGCTTGATTACGGGCTCGAACAAATGGAGGACGACCAATATTTGCTTGACGCAAATGACGACTGGGGCGAATAAGAACGAGAACTCGAAGACGAAGAAAATTCAAAAAATTAAAAACAAGCAGCCCCAGTCTTCAATGGAGGCTTTCGTGAACGCTCAAATTCACTGGAAAGCTCCTCCACCGTGGTCAACCAAATAGGGGACTTAACGGTCAACACACCCAAGGTTTCTAGCGTAATTTTAACAAAAATTTAAAATTGATAAAACTTAACAATCATTAAAACACAAATTTGATAAATTTCAAAATTGAACAAAATTGATTTTAAAAAGATAATTATAATATTTTTTTGAAATAATGAATGATTAAACAAATTTATAATAATAATATATAATTTTTTTTTTCAAAATAAAAATTCAAGAAAACTCAAATATATTTTCAGCATCAGCCAGAGGCCACTTCTGTTGCGGAAAAGGTCAATTTGTTTGAACCAAACAAAAATGACTGGACCTACGATCCGGAATCGGATAGCTACCGCCGACGCCCGGGCACAATAAAAAAACCAGTCAACCACCCAAAACCGCCAAAAAACAATATTTCGGAATTGGTCCATCAAGAACCACCTGTTCAAGAAGTGGACAATCCCAATATGGACGAGTCAATGGACGACTCCATGGACGTCCCTTCCGATGGACAATTACAAAAATTGTTCAATTCGGTTTTGTGTATCGACAATGTGACCGAGTTGAGTAAAGCGGTGTTCAAAATTAACCAAACGCCGAAAATGCAAAACATTGTTTCGATTTTCAAATTTTAAATATGTGTTCAAAGGTTCAATCATTAATTTTAAATATGTGTTCAAAGGTTAAAAAATCACAATATGTGTTCAAAGGTTAAAAATTTTTTTTTTCAAAAACGACAATACGGGCTCAATGGTTAACACAATGTTATTTCCAAAATTTTATATCATAAAATTGCCTGAAGAAAATTTGTCCTTTTATCAAAAAATAACTGAAATGTTAATTTCCACTGACAATCGAAACGTAAGAATTGGCTCGAGGCCAAAATGCCAAACGACGCCGTCTGCCTACTAATGACGACGATCTGGACTTTACCGCCGACCGCCGAAAACGACACATGCATTGCCGCCAAATGTTAAACGAGCGACAGATGACCGGCTACCGGGCTCTATATTACATGTTTAACAGCGGTCCGGAAGAATTGGGCGGTTACGGTGGGCAACGGTACGAAGTTTGTCACTTTATTGCCGTCAAAGCCGCAGAATTAACACAATTTGGAAGTGAAAATTCACTTCCATCACCCTTTACGGACATGCGCGCATACTCTATGTTATGTGTACTCATTCAGTATGCGCGAATGCAAAAAGAGGACCAAGTCCGATGGCTTGAACCTATGGTAAGTTCAAGTTTTTTATAAAAATTTTTTTTCCTTCATAAAATATAAAAATATAAACAAAATGTTACCTCCGATGTATTTTCTCCGAATTTCACATCATCCTCCGTCAACAAATCCATATATGCGTAACCATCGAACGGACCATCTTCTGGCACATAATCGCCATTTTCACGACGATTTCGCATATAAATTTCGGCCTAATAAAAAACTCAGTTAAAATTAATTTTCAACAAAAATTATCAACAAAAAATAAATGAATAAAAATTTCATTTTAAGGTCCGCACACTGCCCATGAGTGGCTCGTTCTTCATCACAGTCCAATTTCGACAAGTACCGCGATTAACAACCCTCCTGAAACGGTCAAATCAATTGGACATTTCAGAAGTACTGCAGCACATAAAAGCGGGCAAAGTCGTCGCTACACCACCACCATCTTTTGATCAGATGTCAGAGCACGACTATTATACTGATGGTAATTTATAATACTTATTTTCAAAATTTCATGATTCTCAAAAAATTCCGTAAAAACCAATTATTTTACAATTGTTTTACAAAGAACATTTTTTTCTTTCAACAAAAATTTTTTTTTTACACCATTTTGTCCCAAAATAAAAAAGTAAAATAGTTTATTAATCACAACCACATCAGAAAACCAAATTTTATTGAAATTTTTTTTCATAAAATTTTTAAGACGAGACTCTGACCGCCGTCAAAAAAGATAAGGCAATCGCGGAACTCATCGAGCGCATAAAAGACATGGAAAATAAGGACGCCAAAGCCCCGGAAGCGGTAAAGGAATCGTCCAGTGGTGTCCTAACGACCCTTTTATGTGACGGCACTGTGTGCTCTTACAAAATCAACCCGGCTATCCGTACCCTTGAACGATGTGCTAACCCATCGTGGTGTCAGTTTCTGAAGGTGGTCGATTATCGGTAATTTTTTTTGTTTACAAAAAACCATTTATCACTTACCACCATTTACGTTTTTCTGTTTGTTCATTAAGATTCTTCAAAAAAAATATTAAAATATTTTTTCCATATTATCAATTTTCTGTTTGTTCATTAAGATTTTGAATGAAATTACGTTTTTCTGTTTGTTCATTAAGATTTTTTTACAAAACTTACACGTTCGATAAGTTGGATATAATAACTTTCATTTTCGGTAAAAATTGTACTGACATCATGCTCAATCGGAGCAGGCTCCTCTGTACCCTCTAATAAAAGGGATAAACCCCGAGGCTCCGAATCTTCACCACCACCATCACTCTCATACATAATAAGACCAGAATTCTCATCCATTTCAACACTCATTTTTTTCGGTAATTTTCACAATTTGACAAAAATGAAATGATAAAAAATTTTGAAAAAACTTCTTGAGGTGAAATAAATGATAAGTCGTGAAGATTCAACGCAACGGCCCCTTTGCTTATTCCATAAGAATATGGCTCACCAATTATTCCTTATAAAAAATTATAAGCACGACAATTAACAACGGTTTACTTCATTCCCAAAAAATATAT